>CAXIWR010000539.1:0-18119 GCA_964036265.1 Daptonema setosum | reverse complement strand
CGCAAGTACCGAACAGCTGAGCGATGGTCAATGATGGCATTCACGTTTGAAGAGCCGAAATTCAAAAGCGTACCGTACTTTATTTACGTTATGTACAACCCACTCATAGTTCACCCACCCAGGAATCAAGTTCATTTCGAAGGGTTTTGAGTAACGAAAAATTGCGTATAAACTTTTAAAATAAATTGTGAACGTTATTCTTACCTCCATATCACAGAAACTTTTGGCATTGGGTGCCTAAATTGGTGTTAGTTGCCTAAGTTCTATAACTCACGATATAATCGGTTAAAAATAAAAAAAAACTTTTGTTCAAATGAAAGCTCGTTTTTTTCCTCATAATGCAATCACGAAAAACTCAAAGTAAAAACATTTAATTGGATAGAAAACATGCATTTTATATCGCACTCCGTTTTCGCTCCGAGACCAGGAGCCAAAGGACGCATTTGTCATAAGCAGCAGTGCATAAAGTTTTGCCATACCATTTTCAATGCATTATATCGTGTTTGTGTTGAGTTTCTTATTTTTCTAATGTGTAAAAATAGACGATCTCACCTCTGAACAAAAGTTTTCAATTTAAAACCAATTCTCACGTGAGTTATAGAACTTCAAAGTTTTCTTGCATAAAGATGCACCAGTTTAGGCACCGAATGCCAAAAGTTTCTGTGATATGGGGGTTAGAAGAACCAAACCAGTGAAACGGGTGTACATCAACATTCGATTGAACTATGGATGGATGTGCCACTGTAGTGAATGAGTGAACAACGTGAACGTCTATTAGATGTTCTGTAGTGAAACTGCTGTTGCATCCAGCTATTGATTCTAATTGGGTTCGGTTCGGTGACCTTGAACAGTTATTAACCACATATGTATTTCATATATGATGTAAACTAAACAAATACCAAACTAACACACTAACTTGCTTAGTAGAATAGAATCATTGAAATGACAAGAAGCTTTCACTCTAAAAGAGCAAAAGTCCAGGTTATGTACCGCCTCGTACTAACTTGAAGAGAAGTCTAGCCAAATATGTTTTTTTTATTTTTAGTAAACCAAACGGTAGTAATGAAGTCGTGTATAGAAACAAGATGTCATAGTAGTACAACATGATTTACGAAGCGTCGAATTTGGTCTTAATTACTTGGGACAAACATATTACCGCAATATATTTTACCTCACGTAATGATATTGGCACTTGTATTTATAAAAGTGTTGAGTAGAAACAAACTCTAAATATCTAGATAAAGATAAAAGAAATATAAAAATAAGATAAAACAAATTCTTGAAACCGACCTCCCAAACCAGCAGACGATCGGATCGGATTTCGTACAGCAAGGACACCTCCTGCTGGCCTTCGACGACTTGTTGACCGGGCGTGACTGTCATCTTTGCTGATTAACTAAAATTGATATAACAAATAATTTTATTTAAAAAATTAAATTTACTGTATTTCTCGCACGGTCGGGGATGTATCGTGTTATTTTGTTTGCGTTGAAAAGTTGTCTCACAAATTTTTTGTATTTTGAACAAAATAACACGAAATGGTTAAAAGGATACTATGTATATTTTGACTAATTCTATGTAAGTATGCAATTAAGAAAGCCAACTATAAAATAGTTTATACAGTTTCAGTTAATCGGTTATTCTGATTCTTTTGACAACAAGCCTTTCCTAGCAGCTAACAATACAAACAAGCTTTCAATCGGCAGTATTCATGAAACCTATTTACATTCAAACGGTTCAGAAACAGCGAAACTCAAACCATCTGTGGAATCTAGACAGCAATTTTAAAGATTCACTGACATTTACAGTCGGAAGTTAAATTCCCGTAAAATCTTTCAAAAAGAGCTTTCAAGAAATTTATGGGAAAAAGCAACAGCATAAAATTCGAAGTTATAAACTCTAAAAGCTTATTCAGTGGCGCAAGCGAAAATCTAGTGTTTCGATTAGGTCTAGTTACTGACTAATGCTAGAAATAGTTTCCTGAATCTGAAACCATTCACCTGAAAACAACCAAGTTAGATAAGTTAACCACACGATAGTCATCATGGTAAAAGGAACTATTCGCATAAAAATCGTGAAGAGCAGGAGAACTTGAAAACCTTTGTCATTTAAGAAAACGAGTGAATTTTTGTAGGTAGTATTTCTAATACAATTTTTCGAATCTCCCATATTTTTATTACCTCGGATACTTAATGGTGCATGAGAGGAATTTAAGCTAACACAAAAACTGTAAGAAAACCTCCTACTCTATTCTACCAGGGTAACAAACATCTGGAGAATATTCTAAGCACACAAACATGCATGTTATTTTTTATGTGTTTACTGTATATTTGGGTGACTCACCGTCACTCGGCTGGTCAGAGTCAGTCAGAGAAGGCTGTCCCGTTGACAGGGCATGATGGCTGCAAATGTCATGGGTAAAATAAGGTGTTTTGACACTGAACATTAACAGACTGACTGACTGACCGACTGATACATCTTGAGAAATCGAGTCCCTGATCAAGTGACTTTCATGTAGAATTGTCATAAGCTATCTTTTTACTCAAAATACTTCTGCGCAATGCAGCACATGCAATCGGGCTGTATGAATGTTGTCTACATGATATTTTTTCAGAAAAACGCGCCAAAATTTTGCTGCTTGCGAACAGGTTTATCAGAAATGTTTGTAGTAGCCGGATACTACCAACAATCTAGAATACATTTACTTGCTGTTTTTTACAAAACTTTTATGTTAAAGTTTGTACATACATATGTATTTATGTAGTCATTCCCATCACACAACATGTCAGTCAATCAGTCTGTCTGTCAACTAAGCGGTGAAATTGATGTCGAAAAAAATGTGCGCTAACTTTTTAAGTAACGGAAAATTCAATTTAGAGCTACATGGAGTGACGACAGTCGTAACGTGAATAAGTAAACCGCTAATAAAACTGCTAGTTTGACGGTATAAGAACGTTCTTTTTACTCTAGAAACGATGTTGGGATGGGACTGAACCGGTACATAGATCGTCTTTTGTGTCAAGTATGTACCGAGGATTTAGGATGAAGCGGTCCTTTTTGTGCCGCAAAGTACATACATTTAGTGGATAATATTGTAAGAAATTTGTAATCACAAACACAACAGACTAAATGCTTACTAGAATGAATCAACAAAAGTCTGTAATTCAAGCCAGTGGGGAGTTTTCAAAGCTCGATTTTTGCAGACGTTTAGTTCAATGAGTTGGTTCATCCGCCTGATGTACTGAACTGTACAGTAGGGTGGTCCAGCAGCTGGGAGTTAGGCAGATTCACAGAAAACAGCCGTTCAGCCTATCCAACTATCGTCAGTCGAAACCGGCATTCCTGTGGATTCAAGTGCCTGTCAACGTCAAATGACTGTACATCTGAGTGAGTACAGTCAAACCAGTCATTCAAACTTCCATCACAACCACTCATAGAAAAAGTATTCGCTATACCAAACTTCAATGTTTGTGCTGCGTTGAGAAGAAAACAGCTGGGACCGAAGGGGACTGATTTTTGGTCAAGTAAATGACATAAAATTGTAAACTGTACGGTATCACAGGGACAGGACACGCCACGAAATTCAAAAGTGCAATTTTTTTATTTACAGAATACAAGATCATGCAGTTTCACCTTATTTTACTTCACGTATTCTACACCATGATCGTTGGTGTGAAAAAGGTGACTGAGAGTGAAATGATTGAATACTATTCACGCAAGGCATCATAATCAGTCACATACAGTTGTGTCAATGATTCAGTTGATCAAAAGCAAAAAGTCGGTTAGCGTTCTAACACTCACCGAACGTTTATTACTTTGGAGAAAAAAACAGCTGAGAGTAATAAACAGCTGAAATCTGAAATGTAATCTGAAATCTCAGAGTGGAATGGGTGTTCCGCCAAGTAAATAATATTGTTTAGTTGCCTGACGATGATAGCGAGACCATGTGGGTGAAATAAAAAACAAGTTGCTGATAAATTACAATAGAACACACTGATGACTACAAAGTATGCAAACTGAAAGTTTTGTTCGAAAGAGGAACCAAGAATAAAAGAAATTTTTTTATGAAGTTAATGATGAAGCATATTTTTTATAGAAAACACAATTTTGCATATGTTTGCATCCTATCTGTTTATGTAAATGGCTTGGCTTACGAACTTATGCGTAATATATATATGTATATCTGACAAACTAATTTTATAGCATGTAACGTTGGCAAAAAATTCAAAGCAAAGCAGCCAGATTCTCACGTAGCAAAATTAGTTTAAAATCCACACCGGTAAAAAGTGTATATTTTGGCGCCTTAATACAAAACTTTATCATCGGTATCATCGTTTTATAAAATGCAGTGCGACTCACTCAATGAACACGTTTTGATGTTTTGACAGTTGCTCGGTTTTTACACAACTTTCCCGTCATATCAACCTGATTTTCACACCAGATAAACGGTTTAGCTGGTTGATTGACGGAAAGGCTACATAAACTGATTGACTGACTTACTGACAGACTGACTGACTGAGTGAATGACGGAATGACTACTGACTGAGGCCTGTTTGTAACGGTGTCGGCATGAACATAGTCGGTTGATTTTAGTACCTGATACGCTGTAAAGGCGACGATTGGCCTGCCTTACATAATCCACTGAATTCTATTATCGACAGTTTCAACTTTCTGAGTGACAAACCAAAAAAGCAATAAAAACTGATTTTACTAAAGCGATGTACCAGGCATAAATTCTACGAGCAGAAAGAAGATGGTCAACAGTGAACAGATGGTTCAGCTGTATTATAATTACAAATTGAAAATCGGGCAAATCCGATATGACTATAGGGAATTGTGAAATCCAAAATAACAGTTGCAACTTGCAATATATCTGATACCTGCACCAGTATATAAAATAACAGTGTTCCGATATTTGTTTATTTACGTGATTCACCGTACAAACATGCCCGTCGCTTATCTGCATACTGGTGGCATAAGCTCTTTGGTGAGTGGGGAAAGTTGACTGTTAAAAGTTTAGTTTTACCAAAGAATAAAAAATTCCATGTAGAATTTTCCCAACTCATTGATTGAAAACTGTAATTCATTATTTCATTCATTAGTTATTTTTACACATACAGTTTGTATAGTTTGCTGTTGTTCTCATCCGTTATATTATGGTTTGCAATATCGGCATCGGCATACGGCACTGGATGAACGCAATGTAATCTAGATTCAATAATTGTTATGCTTTATAAATTGGAATATTTTGATTTGGTGCAACATACATCTAAGTTTTGTTGAAATGAGAAGCGTCCTTAACAGTTAGGAGGCCAGAAATTGGTCAGTAATTAATCAAGTTCATTAATTGTAGGTACCGTTAGAGAACATACATTACAGAATAAAACTTAACTTTTCAACGTAATATCTTTGATTAACTCAAAAATGGAAACAAAAAACTTCCCTGTGGTATAAAATATGAATGTTAGTTTTTTTTTAAGAATCCTACCTGTGAAAGCAGTTAACAATCCTCAAGTGTATTGATGAATGGTGAGCTCAGTCCAGGCACAGACTCAGGTTGAACCACTCAAACGGGATATCTTCAGTATCCCAAAGTTGTTGGCAGGATTTCCGGATTTCAATTCGATTTGGTTTCACAAGTTCCATTCGTTCGCATCGACTTGGGTCGTGACCGTGAAATTTTCTGCAACTTTGTTCGACTTTTTGTTTGGTCAAAAGCAACAATAAGTCGCACTTGTCAACACCAACAGCCGGCTTACAAAGACGTATGTAATACACAATGAGTAAAGTGTATAATGAATGTGAACGGGGTAAACGACTGATGTACTTTACTTATACTCGTCTTCAAGAATGGCACACGGCGCGATGTTGCCGCAAGATTACGTACTTGATTTATCGGCTACGTTTTATACTTGATTGTAAAAAAACTGTATTGTGAGTGGAGTCTCAATCTGTAAATAAAAAATGTAATCTCCAGTTTGGGAATATTAGTTGTCTTGTCGGTAATATTTTAACAGTCCGCTCTCGAGCTTTACACTTGGTCGCACGTATGTAATGCATCCGATGAGATGTCAGAGAGTACGCCATTATTATACACCCCATTGCCGGTGCATTGCAACTTATTGCCACTCATTACCCGTTCGTTATTGTGGTCAATGCCAACCTGTTCATCAGTTATTTGCTGAAAAACATCAAAAATTGAGGTTTAGGTTCAACTTAATCTAATTTTGATACGTTATGATTGTATTTTGCGTCCCGTATTTATGTTATTTGACAAACATAATTTGCCAATGCGATAATTATTTTCGGTTATATTTTGTTTATATACCGTAAAAGCAGAATGTTTCAATTTCGTTCTTTAAAAGACGTTTTTTTATACGGGTCTTATTCTACATACTTTCACGGTCAATCACACGATTGGGTTATTATTGTTGCATTCCGGTTAACAGCCGTAAAGTTGTTAATAATTAATGAACGAATGGTGTGAAGACTGCACATTGGATATGTGAGAGCGTGGTGTAAATGATTGTAAACCGTCGGAAGCAGGCTTTAAGGCAAACGGAATATGAAACAACGGCAGTGGGGAATAAAGGTATGTGATGAGAATATCAGGTTTCAAACGAAAAAGTTGGCAATGCTTTCAGTTACCCGCTACTCGAGTAATGGCCATGTACGAAGACATCATTATTTACTCGGCTCCCGAAAATCAACGGAAGACTTCGTTTTCCGTTTACCAATCCAATAAGTTGAACACTAATAGAATACAATCAATTATTCGTATATCAATCGAAACTTGATATCGGCGGTGTTTGTCCGTAAAACTACAGACTTTTTATTTATTAATTTTTAATTACTCTGGATTTTTTTCATTCTAACCCACATCAGGTACACATAAAAAATAGTGATGAATGGGGAACAATTAACGCAAAACGAAGAAAAGCAATTGAAAAAAACATTGCGAGAATTATATTCAAAACACGATACTACTGTAATGACCAACGCAACCAAAAGTTGGTTTGAAAAAATACCGACAAGAGTAGGGTCGCAGAATTCCCAGATAAATTAAAAGAGGAGTGACCTAAAAAATAAAATAATTTGATACCGTTAGTTACTGCTTGTATTTGTGATTCATTACACGATAATGAAAATACGGACCACAAATCCCGTAAATGATGGCGATGCATCAAGCATACGACTACTGCATCTTCAGTTCGTGTTTCATTCTTGGGTATTTTAAATTGATTCATTTCAATTGAGGAGACTTACAATTTTATTTTATGAAAATACTTTTTCACGCTGTTTAAATTAAATTATTGTTTCATCCGATCTGATAAATGAACTCGCTGTAACCTTTTCCCCTCCACCTTAAAAAATCACAGCAATATCGAGGAAAAAAAACAAAACTGGTTGAACGTGTGAACGACTGTGTGTCATCTTTGCCACCGAGACAAGTTTGCCACTCTAAATCGAGACAAGTTTGCCACTTTTTTGGGGGGTTTTTCAGTGGCAAACTTGTCTCACCCAAAAAGTGGCAAACTTGTCTCGGTATTTCACGAGACATGTTTGCCACTCAAAATTCAGGAAATGAGTGGCAAACCTGTCTCAGGATAAAAGTGGCAAACATGTCCCACATCGCGAACCTAATTCCTTGAGACAAGTTTGCCACTCTGACTACCGTAATCCAAGGCGGCATCCCTTTGTCAGTGAGTCATAATTATCATCCGATGAGATGACATGGAATATGTACGTTGACAACAGCACCTCATTTGAAGCTCAAATTGATAATCACAAAAATTGTAAATTTCAATAATTCTGACATTTTACAATAAAAACAAAGTAGATAGACTAATTCGAACATGAGGAACGTGATTTTCTCACTTATTCTCCCGTACCATGACTCTTATACTCACTTACTGAGTGATTATGGTTTATAACTCTTACACTCACTCACCCACCTGCTTAAAATTCACTCCGTCATTATCCCACTCACTCACTCGCTCACTGTTACTACTCACCCACTCACTCAGTCACTCACTCATTCACTCACCCAGTCACTCACCCAGTCACTCACTCACTCATTCACTCACTCAATGACTCACTCAATGACTCACTCACTGACTCACTGAATCACTCACTCACTGACTCACTGACTCACTCACTTACTCACTCATCAGTCACTCACACACTCCCTCACCTCACTCACTCACACATTCACTGAATTACTCACTCACTCATTTACTCACTCACTCACTAACTCACTCACACTCTCAATCACTAACTCACTTGCTCACTCACTCATCAGTCACTCACTCACTCACTCACTTGCTCACTCACTCACTCACTCACTCATTCACTCACTCACTCACCCATTCACTCACTTAATCACTCACTCACTCACTCACTCACTCACTCACTCACTCACTCATTCACTCACTCACTCACTCACGGTATGATTGAATTACTCACGGTATGGAAGAATAAGTAAGAAAAATCGCGTTCCTCATGTTTCGAATTAGTCTATCTACTTTGTTTTTTATTGTAAAATGTCAGAATTATTGAAATTTTAAATTTTTGTGATTATCAATTTGAGCTTCAAATGAGGTGCTGTTGTCAGCGTACATATTCCATGTCATCTCATCGGATGATAATTATGACTCACTGACAAAGGGATGCCGCCTTGGATTACGGTAGTCAGAGTGGCAAACTTGTCTCGTGGAATTAGGTTCGCGATGTGGGGACATGTTTGCCACTTTTATTCTGAGACAGGTTTGCCACTCATTTCCTGAATTTTTGAGTGGCAAAACATGTCTCGTGAAATACCGAGACAAGTTTGCCACTTTTGGGGTGAGGACAAGTTTGCCACTGAAAACCCCCCAAAAAAGTGGCAAACTTGTCCTCGATTTAGAGTGGCAAACTTGTCTCGGTGGGAAAGATGACCGATTCCCTGTCAGGACTGCCTATTTTGCTCTTAGAACCTTTAGTAGCCTTTTGTGTGCCCTCTCATTTTTGTTTAATTTACGGAATAAATTAACTTGAATACTTGACTATAAACTGGTTAGAAAAAGTATGTTTTAAGAAATGGAGAAGTATTTATAGTACGTGGTTAGATTGTGTTATGAAGTATTATTATGTTACTGTTCATGACACGTGACATCCGGTATCCACTGTTGATCAATCAGCACACTGTTCATCCTCAAGTTGCCATATTCGGCCGGATCCCATGTCAGGAATTCATTGGTCCATTTCTGTAATTCATGGTTGCTGACTTGATACTAACGTCCACTTTTTGGCTTGCTTTTTCTTTCAAATTCTATCCATTGTGCAAAAAACTACTAAGTTTGTTCCAACCATGCTCAACTGTTGGTTCAGCTTTATGGTCATGTCAGCTTCGCGCTGAAAGTTTACAGTTGCATTAGTAATAACAAGGTTGCATATAACTTTTCAGTAGTTTCTAACCAGTTCCAACAGCGATACGACGGTCAGCCAAATCTGGACATTCACGGGTTCGCTTGAGTTCTTGACTGGTCGCGTCATTTTTGACACCCTGTATGAAAGGTAAAATTACAAATCAAGTTCTAGGCAGTTGAGTATGTATCTAAGGCTGGAATAAAAATGGAAGATGACTAACGTGGCTTCTTCGGCTGGAAACAAATCTTGCATTAGCCGTTTCTCATGTGATGTATCGCTGGAAACCGCTCCACATTCATTCCAAGTGACCAGAATCACGACAACGAGCAAGGTGATGTGCATCATTCCGCAAAATGGTAATTTATGGAATCGGAGCGACTATGCGCTATTACATATTGTTGAATTGTACGTAATTTGGTGGTGCATTTGATGCGACTGGAACGAGGCTCACCTCTGGCTGTCTATTCATGTGATACGGTGTACCAGGTTAAACTGGAGTGGTAAACTCCAGCTAGATATGTATGTGGAATGTATGCATGCAATGTTTGTGTGGATCTTGTAATTTGATACACAATTTGAATAATGTGTTTGAGGGTTACGGTATGGACGTATTCAAAGTCTTATGTTTATCGACGGTAGTCATCAATATTGGATATTAAAAGCCGTTTTTCAGTTGATTTATCAAATAAATTGGTTTATGCAAACGCTCAAAGTCGGAAATTGTATTCGGACATCTTGTTTCTATGGATAATTGCGAAAACGTATTTCAACGTCATTGGTTACTCGATACTCTGGTTGTCCGCCTGTCGATCGCGTGACACGCACCGATCTGGGTTCTCTCGCCCTTCGTTATTTAGCGGTTATAATTTTCAACGAAAATCATGTGGAAAACGGATACTGTTATGCGAATGATTATATTCTTCTAGATGTTAGTAAAATGAAAATGTCACAGCATACAGAGTCAGTCAGCATGTGCAATAGCAGATGGAATGTGAAATGGAAATTGATTAAATCATCTCATCGGGTTTAGCGAAGTTCGGAGAATCAGAATCGTATCAAAAAATTGATGTAATAATAAACTATCATGATCATGTAATTTCAGCCGGAGCCCAGCCACCAATGCGATGTTAGCGGACTGCTGTCGGCGCCCACTGATCTGATCGTCTTCTACAACACCGTGTTCGCTCCCGTTATGCATGCCACGGCCAGAAACATAGCTCGATCAAATGCTGCCGTTAGTTTAATACCACTGTTATCAATCTCATGTTTTTTATTTGAACTTCTTCAGTACTCTAGCCAACAGGACACACTAACCATATCAAAATGGTGTTTTCATAGTGGCCAGAGAGGTTGACTAAACGCACGGCAAAGACAAACCCAAAAAGCAACTGAATGTTGATTGAGGTTGAGAGAGAAAAAACTTATTTTTCATGATGATATTTGACGATGATGGTATTTATAGTTGTTGTTTACAGGCACTAACCCTTCCATCCACACGCCCCCTCTACCTCCAACGAGCTCTCTCTGACCAGGTTATGGTAACTACCGTATGCCCTGGTGGTCCTGTGCCCGGTCAACGATTCATCATGTCCAGGCAGGGTGTAAGTTGAATTGCATTTTTTACAGGCTGAATATAATTGATTGTTTGATGAACGGTTTCTCCTCGCCAACTAGCGATTCACATAACCCTTGAAAAATTTGCTGAAATATCCTAAAATGATAGTTTTTGTAACATGTATTCCAGTTAACGAACACTCAAAAATAGCAGTTTACCAAGTGATATGAGTATAACATTTTCGATGTATTTTAATTGTTCAGCATTCGGGTTCACTGAATCGGAGTCAGGTGACGTTGACCGAGTCGACGTACGACGATGAGGGTGATGCACAGCCGGAGATGCTCGAAAATGTGATCGTCAGTCAGGTTGGTTGGACTTGATTACTGTATTTGCTTACCGTGCACATACATAGAACAACAGACACCTAAATAGTATTTTCTGCGTTGGTTGGTAGAACAGATTAATATCCTGTTAAAAGAAATTTTTCAAATTTCATGGTTGGAATAAAATTCGTCAACTATTATTACCAGCTTCCATTATAAGTTCCTCGTAGGATTTGAACCCACGACCTTCTGTTCAGTACACAGACGTGCACCACTTGTCTAGCTTGATTTTGAGTATTGTTTCAATTGCCATAACCATAATATCGCTTTTTATTGCATATTTTTGCAGTCGGGCAACATCGTTGGTTACGAGCATTATGAAGCAATAATGGAAGACGGGGAGGAGGAAGTGATGGAGGCTGAGGAAGACATGCAGGATGGAGAGGACAACGATGAAGGTCATGATGATGGTAATGGTAGAGGACTCGATGTGGACGGTACTGGCGGTAATACTGTGCTTGTGTATGTGTAACTAAATGATGCAAATATTTGTATGATGATATTCAAGTGGCGATCTTTAATGTGTCAAGAATAAATATTGTTAGTGTAAATTGCAGGACTCTTTGCCCATAATCACAGTTTTATGTATGTGTTATCTATCGAAATGTAACTAGAAAGTTTCGTTTCATTTTCTTTTCATGTATGAATCTGTATATCGAAAGTGAACGATATTAGTAAAACCGGTATGACTAGAAGTGGACTCAATGGATTAGTATTTATGTCTGGTATTACCTGAGTAATGAGTGTTTACTTCATCTCATCGGTTATACTCGTACGTTCTTGTTTATAATTCTGATACATTTTATATTCACGAATTCTTGTTCATTCGTCTGTCTCATGTGATCTGATTATATTCTCCTTTTTATGATTTTGTTGTGTAATTTTGTTTTGTGAGCTTGCAATAGCTAAACTTATTTGTTGTGTTGCAGCAGTAAGTGATTATACTATAAAGTAGTTGTCATTATGAATAAATAATTATCATTTGTTGGATGGATACAGAGCAATGTGCGCAGTACAATTATAATTTTGAGTTGAGTAGTAGGTAAAAAAACAAGCAATTGCTGTTTTGTTAATAGATAAAGTTATAATGTTAAGGAACGCTATGAGTGAGGACTACATCAGCGATTGTATAATCAAACATTCGAGTAACTAAAGTAACTATCAAAGTAAATGGATTTAGCTTCCAAAGAAGCTATGACCAGAACGAACATTATTGTTATATTTTTAGCTAAAACGTCTTTTACGATATAAGTATATCAACAGTAATATGCAAACATTTCGTAATACGCGCCATTAGCCGTGGGTTGTCATGACAACCAAACATTGGGTGTCGTACATGCATCAACTACCAAAACAAGTACACTTGAGTGCGCTATCCCATTCACTCCATGATACTTTAACCTACGGTCAATTAACCATTCATTCGTCCTACGTCATTCGTCATTCTCAGCGGATGAAGATGGAAGACGAATTCACGAATGTAATGTTCCCTCGGCCGCAGTTGATGACCGTGGGTATTTTGTTATGAAGCCGAGCAATAAGTAATCATTTGTTCTATTAGTTACAGCAAATAGTATTATTTCCAGCTAATTAGTCACCCGAGCCGACCATGCCCGCTCGACTTCATCCTGCCATGTCCAGAACGAGGCACACTTCGATAACTGATCGTCAAGTACATCATTTGCCACATCACGAAAAAGTTCCACGAAATCATCTGAATGCGGCGAACCAAGGCCAAAACGACGAATCTTGACCTGGATGTGGGTACCAAGAACATGAGTGGAACGAGTGCCAATCCACAGGATGTGTATCTGCTCAGTGCACTCGCGAGCAATGAGACCAAACTCAAACAGTTGATTGCCGAGTTGACGGTTGATGAGGTTGACCAGTACTCACAGGTTGGCGACTCACATTAACTCATGATGTGAAGAATGACGGCCGAACCAACTATGTGACTCATTCTTTCACTCACTTCCGCACTTGTTCTTTTACTCAATCATTCTCTTTCTGACTAACTGCCTAAATAACTCATCCAGAAACTCAACTCACTTAACTCCCTGACTTCACTAAAGCCTGGTTGTTGTTTCTGCAAGCAAAAATATTGCACAAAACGTCTGAGAATGAAACATCATTAGCCTCAACTTAACTCGGTTGACACCATAGTTTTACACAGTGTGGCATGGGGTGATAATGATTGATGTGTGTGTTATCACCGAGTGTCTGATGTTTCATTATCAGACGTTTGGGGCAACACTTTTGCTTACAGAAACAACAAACGGGCTTTAACTCACTCTCTCACACACTCATTAAGTCATTCACTTATTCGCTCACACACTTACTCACCAACTCACTGATCAGGATGAATGTGACGATATCGATGTGGATGAGGGCAAGCTAAAGCAGTGCATGATGAGTTCATCGGTGATGGTGAGAAGACGTCAGTTGAGGTGCGCGCTCGATTGCTCGTCGTTCACTGGTCGGTTTACAGGCTGACAAAAGCCAACGGAAAACAGAAGAAAAAAAGTGCACACTTTCGGTGTTCATTTTTTCCCAAACAAACGAGATTTAGTAAATGAAGATGTGATGGAATCCAGGTGAACAACTGTGGTCAATGTACCTGGCACAACGTGAGGATCTGCTCACCGAACGATTATCAAGTGCCGTGGAACAGATGACACGATCATTGGATGGGGTGCAGCTTGATCTGCTTCTCGAATACCTGCAAGATGACTATCAGATAGCTGTTCTGGTTGTTACAATATTCTTTATTTTATGCTCTTACATATACTCACTCAGTCACCCAAAGGCTCACTAACTCACTCACTCACTACATAACTCACTCACTCATTCATTCACTCACTCACTCACTCCCTGATTGCCTTCAGTGTATTGGTGAGTCGGCCGCAGACCAGTCTTTGATCGATGTTCATCTGAAACGTTTAATCAACCTGACTGAGAAGAAACTGCCATCACTGGACCGAGCTGGCATACTGTATCTCTGGACTAACTTCATCTCTTTCGACCATCGAGTCCACTCGAGTCTTTGGCTTGATTCCCACTCAGGTTTGATCAACATTTTATTAATTTAATTTTTCAAAATTTTAATAATTCAGAAACAACGAAATCATTTTGATGCAGTTTCAAAATTTTGTTTGAGCTACTCCAATTGGTTTTTTCAGCTTTCGCACCTCTCGAAAATGAAGCCGTACGCGATAGGAACTGGCCATGGAGGTTGTTGTTGTTGTTGTTGTTGTTGTTGTTGTTGTTGTTGTTGTTGTTGTTGTTGTTGTTGTTGTTGTTGTTGTTGTTGTTGTTGTTGTTTTTGTTGTTGTTGTTGTTGTTGTTGTTGTTGTTGTTGTTGTTGTTGTTGTTGTTTTTGTTGTTGTTGTTGTTGTTATGAGTATTGTTTCATGTTTTAGGTGTGTGTTCACATTCCACACTGAGCCCATACTTTCTTGGTTGGATCAAGTTGTTGCCCAAATCGAGCACGCCATTCTCAATGGTTAGTTTACGGAAATAATAATATAATAGAAGACGAAAATGGAAGAAATTTGTTGATATATTTTTTATTGTCATTTATAATTGCAGATCAGAACGCAGCAGAATACATCACGCTCAACGAACGGCGAGTGCATATCTTGCAGGTTTGTACAATCTTCCCGTACTCGTATTACGGTATGATACGAAGAGGTTTACTGTCAGTGTTGCCATTCTACACAACAATGACAGTCATAACATAACATAACATACATAGCAAAAAATAGCATAACATAACAGTCCGAACAAAACATGATTATGTAGCATAACAGTTGTATATTGTTATTGGTATAATATTATTACAGCACTATGCGACCACCCGGTACATCGCACTCGGCTACATCGTATTCCATCAAGAGGAGAGCATTGTCGCCAAACTCAACGAGTACATGAACAATATATGCACTAAAATTAATCAGGTCCGTCCTAATGTCAACACGACAACACCATAAAATTAGAAAACAAGAATTTTATTTCAGAAAGTCCACGAATTCCCAGTGAAACTGACCTGGGAGAAGTTTCGAACCCTGTGTAGTACGGTGGGCTATTGTGACCATCAGATGGACAATGCTTATAAACTGGCTGATTTACCGGAATCTATGTTGGTTATAATCAGTGTAGTTTTTTTTTCAGATCACCAGAATGTCACATTATCGGAAAATAATCTCTTTCTGCAGGAAAACCGAATCATCAGCCTTGGCACTATCAGGTTGTATAGATCAGTGCATTCAAGTTATACGAAGCTTTGCCATAACCACGGCACTGTATCACATCAATGTTGAACCGGAGTGCCAACACTATCATCTGGCACCTGACACATTGTGTGCTTCGTCCAAGGTACAGACAGACATACAGGGTGTCCCAGCGAGGGGTTCACGATTTGTTTTTTAATAACTTTTGTGTACGTCGAGCAATAATCTTAAAATTTGACACTGTAATTACCAATACGTTGGCAATTTTTTGCTTTTTGAAATTCCAAACTTCGTTCAGTACAGCTCGTGTTACAGTTGACTGAAAAAATACTTTATTTTTGAACGAATTTTCAATAGAATTTTATTTGGAAACACGCTTAAAACTAAATTTAATTGTGATTATACGACAAATTTATTGACAATTTATGCAAGAAACAATGTAAAAGATAATTCTTATTCAATATGACCCCCAAATTTTCTGAAAAAACGATCGATACGGGTTTTAAAAAGCGAGTAATGATTTCAGTCGCGATTCGGCGTTAATGTTAGCCATTTCCATTTAGATAATGTGTTCGAGTTCTTCAACTGTGTTGATGTTGTGAGAATAATGGAGTTACTTCTGATGTCTTTAAAACTCGTAATCAGAAGCGGTCAAATGGGGGGATCGCACCGGTCAATCCGTGGTTCCTCCACGTCCTACCCATTCAGTGAGTCCATGCAGGCACAGAACGTGCCCAGTGCGAAGGGGCTCCGTCAGCTTACATGACCATCGTTCCATTCAAGAATTCCTTGATATCTTAGAGTTCCGGTAACAAAAAAACATCGACCATGTTTACTTGTCACTGGTTACATTTTTTCAAAGATGAAAGGCCCGATCAAACCGCCGGACCAAATGGCGCACAAAACGTTGACTTTTGGCGCGTGCATGGGTTGAGTTACAATGAAGTTAGGATAAAAGTGGAATAATAAATATGACAATTGATTGTATTAACATTTTTCTTGCAATTTTGTTAATTTACTTGTCGTATAATCATAATTAAATTACTTTTGAATATGTTTCCAAATGAGATTCTATTGAAAATTCGTTCAGAAATTTAGGTTTTTTTCAGCCAACTGTAACACGAGCTGTAGTGAACGAATTTTTTTATTTAAAAAAAACCAAAGAAATTGCCAACGTGTTGGTAATTACAGTATCAAATTTTAAGAATGTTGTTCAACGTACACAAAAGTTATTCAAAAAACAAATCGTGAACCCCTCGCTGGGACACCCTGAACATACAGACAAACAGACAGACAGACAGACAGACAGACAGACAGACAGACAGACAGACAGACAGACAGACAGACAGACAGACAGACAGACAGACAGACAGACAGACAGACAGACAGACAGACAAACAGACAGACAGACAGACAGACAGACAAGCAGACAGACAGACATACAGACAGACAGACAGACAGACAGACAGACAGACAGACAGACAGACAGACAGACAGACAGACAGACAGACAGACAGACAGACAAACAGACAGACAGACAGACAGACAAGCAGACAGACAGACAGACAGACAGACAAGCAGACAGACAGACGGACAGACAGACAGACAAATAGATTAGTTTCAGGGCGACCAACTAAGTTACAACATACGTCACATGACGGCTTTTCTTCGTCGATGTCGCCACTGGTTGTGGAACGTTCCCACATTCGAAAGCTCCAAACGACGTCAGTGTCTGGCTGACATCATCGTGGCAGTGACCGAGGCATACGTTCACATATTCACACATTCCAAATGCCACATTGAAAAACGGGACCTCTTCAAGTGAGTGAGTGAGAGAGTGAGCGAGTAAGTGATTGAGTGAGCGAGTGAGCTAGGTACGTACATAGTAAGCTACATAAATATTTGTTGAGGGCGGATGTACTTTATGTGATGAAGACAATCGTCCACATACTGCCGGGCCTTGTGGAACACATCTCCGACGTGATGCCAGATATAAATGCTCAAGTGAGTCATTTGCCTCATTTCATGGATCTTTCCATGGCTCACTCACTCGCTCACACACTCTCTCACTCAATCACTCACTTACTCAATCACTGACTCACTTATTCACTCACTCACTCACTCACTCACTCACTCACTCACTCACTCACTCACTCACTCGCTCACTCACTCACTCACTCACTCACTCACTCACTCACTCACTCACTCACTCACTCACTCACTCACTCACTAACTCACTCACTCATTCGTTCATTTGCCAGGTGCAACGTATCCGTATGGGACTTCGTCACTTATCACTGGCTCTGGTGCTCCTCGTATGCCCCATACAAGAATTGTACTGGTTAGACACACAGCTCCCTCATTGGCAACTGATTGATTGTCTGACTGGTTATTTAATTGTTTGAATGAATGTATGACAGCTGATTGGTTATTCAACAGACAGATTGATCGACAGACTAATTGAATGTTTGTATTTCATGTGGTTATACCCGGACGGTCATCATCTGCTGAACATCGGTGTTGTGCCCGTGTCCCCGGCTT
>CAXIWR010000538.1:0-30563 GCA_964036265.1 Daptonema setosum | reverse complement strand
AGAAACGGAGAAGTTCTAGTAATAAAATACGTAATTTGAGTCAAATATATGAATCAAGAACTTTACATTTAAATTAATTTAATTTCAGCATCTCCTTGACGAAGATATTGACGACGATTTGGACGAGCACCGTGCTGCCATTGATGCCACATCTTGCCTCAACGAGCAAGAGACTGCCACAATGTCATCCAGCAGCAGTTCACATTCCAATACGTCAAACACCAACAGCATGTCTCGCTCAAAAATTAGGTGAGTGAGTGAGTGAGTGAGTGAGTGAGTGAGTGAGTGAGTGAGTGAGTGAGTGAGTGAGTGAGTGAGTGAGTGAGTGAGTGAGTGAGTGAGTGAGTGAGTGAGTGAGGGAGTGAGTGAGGGAGGAAGTGATGAAGGTAAATCAACTTATTCAATCATGTTCTGAGTCAAAGTTACAAAGGTACTTCAAACAATGTAAAACATCATATATATTTTTTTATTTTAGAACCAATCCGTGGATGAACACGTCAATGACGGAATCGCAGACCAGAAATCGACCATCCGACCTGGCATGTTGCGACAGCAAACACAGCGAACACGTACCAACGCTGGATCAGTCCATTTGCAGTTCAGGTTAGTTATTAATTGAGTGAACAAGTTCGTAAACTAACGATTATTAATGTTTCAGTAAACTTTACTGGTTAGTGTAACAATATTCGAATCAGTTAATAAAAACAAAAACAATCAAGGAAATAAAAAAATTAAAAGTATGTATAACTTGAGAAAACGCTGACTATGTAACTTGGAGTGGAAAAAATATTGTGCTCCGATCATCGTAATACATTTATCTATTCAGGTTACGGTAGTGTGGACGTGTCACCGGAATGCAGCGTGCATTCAGCCGACTGGCTTCGGGTGTCTACCACTCAACCAATACCCGAAGTACCTGACATTACCACATGTGACAAACATTTCATCGACAACGTTGAGCACGATGACGATGATTATGATTATTGTGAACTGGATGAGGAGCTGATCATCACCACTGAAACATTACCTGACAGCGAAACATCACTGCAATGCAGCTTTACATCGCAGTCTTCAACCATTCATCGACATCAAAAGCCGCCTCCTGAATTCCACGCCCCACCGCCCCCGCCGATTCCCCCTAATATGGATCCATTATTGGATCATCCTGTATTGACCAAGCTGTCGCAGAAAGTGGGTGATCTGCGCCAGCAGACCCTGTACCTGCAGACGATCATGTCGCAGGCCAAGTTGCAGCGCGACAGACATCTGCGACACAAACAGTGCGCCATGGAACAGTTAAACAGACTGCAGCATGTCAGGTGGCGGCTCGAACAAAAGTTTGAGATGAACTTGTAGATGTCTAAATGGTGGGCAGTTCCTTCTGAAATCGTTCCTCTAATAAATTTATGAAAAAACATTGAACTTCTATGTCAGATATTTTCGTATTTATAATCATGTGATGTGTCATGCTCAGTGAAGAAAACCCGCAAGTTGTCTGGAGGGAAATCCAAATTACCAAGGTGTTATTGTTAATACAGATATCAGTATTATTGTAAAGGTGATAGCGAGCTTAGTGTACAAAAAAGTATCATCCGTCTAACCATATATTTGTTGTGATATTCAGCTGGAACTTGTATAGCTGATTTATTGTTACCGCGTGTGGCCTTCCCCTGACCTTGCGCGCATGCGAAACATTAGGTCCAATTTTATAGTTGCCTTTTTCCTCTTCAATTCCGAAACTTAACCCATTTAGTTTTCAGAATAAGATTCACCAATGCATTTTGAAGTTTCTAAACAGGAAAATAAAATGATTCATCGCCGCAAAGTTGTTGTAACACTGCTGCCAAAGTTCTCACTAATGTTTCACGTGCGCACATGGACAAAGCAAGGCCACACACGGTAACAATAAACTAGCTATAACGATTGACTTCATTTCTTTATTTATTTATAAAAATCTTTCGCACGCATCGGATGGGCAATTCTTTGGCACGTTGGATATTTCAATGGTATCAGCTAGAGATGATTCTCTTGTATGTTTCAAAGAATCCAGAGTTTAATTGAGTATGCAATGACTGACATACTGTACCTACGTACACATGTGGTCACATTCTTCTGTCCCATTACGTAGTTAACATCCAATCTATCTAGTCATGTATTCTCTGCCTCATTTCATGTATTTCAGTAGTACCAACTATATAAATCTTTATAACATGTGATTCGCTTGATCATGATGCTTCTCAAGTACATATGTACCCCATTGTTATGAATCATTCGTAAACGGACGGCACACCAACATGTTTCAAATGATGTCCATGAAAACTGTGAAACTATTTGTGTTATATGATTATTTATTGCATAATTCATTTCTGCACCGCATATATTCCGACAATGTCATATATTTTTAGTCACCTATTTTGCCAAATAAACACAGCTACCCACTTGCAATGTGTACAATTGTGCTAACAAACGGTCTTCAGTAATGTATCAGGTTACGGTATGATATGCCGTGCCGTGAGCACAACACACATGCAGTAGATAACGAAGCCACCGCCATTTGAATCGAGAAAGGCTATTATCCAACCAAAGTATAACCTTCTAAAACAAATACCACAACGGCTTTCAATCATTTATTACGTTATTCATGTACCATCCGCCAGTTGCACTATAGAGGAGAAAACATGATACAATCCAAAATGTCACAATCAAAACTTTGTCCACTGATCAATAGCCTTAGGTGAGTTTGAACCGTCTTCTCAAAATTGTTGATAAACAATCGTACATCTACAACAGCACGATTCTGCAACACAAGAGTCATTCAGTCAGAAATCCATTCTTGATGCTCGACCATTCTCGACCACTGGATTGCGCCAATTCATTGACATCAACAGCAACAATAACAACAACAACAAATTAGCAATTACGTCAGTCAGTCAATAGGCAGATAAGGGGCACATACACTGATTTGCACCATCTTGAGACATCTTTAGCGGGGGGCAATACAAGGCACCACTGGCAGACGAGGCCATTCTCGCAAGGAAGGGAACCTTCCCAAAGAGGGGGGAATCAGCAATAATTAGTCAATTCCACATACACGTTAAGAAACAAACTCTATTCATTGAAATTGCGAAAGAGTGGTAATTCGACTTTCCCTCTCCTCTTCATCCGCTAGTCCAAGGCACATTCAATATGCCCTGACCCGCCAGCCAATTAATATTGGTGGCGGCCCAGGATAAACATGGTGCCTGGCACATGGCTTACCAACAACATGTTGACCTCAATGTTCAGGGACACAAAGGTTAGAAGATACATACTCATGAAACTGTGTTCATTGAAATTAGATTTTTTAATTGGACTTTTGGTATATTATGCTTCGGCGCCCTAACCACTGTCCATGAGACTAGAAAGGCGCAAGGATTGACGGACTGTAAGATTCAGGATTCAGCTCGAGGGTATATTGTACTACCAACCATCCTATGACGTGTGATTTTTCTATAGGATATTAGAAAGAAATCTAAAGTTATTTGATTTAACACCACTGTAAATATTACATGAGGGATGTAAACACGAAGGCAACCGAAGTTTATGAACCATTTTATTACATGTATTAGTTTAACGTACATTAACCCATAAAACACCACCCTAGAAGGTATATAATAATAATATCTTACATCGATCAGATGATGTTATGATAGTATTCGATGAAACAGCATTGAAGATAAGTTTTTAGAGCACATTCAAAGTGAATTATCACAAAGTTAAAATCATCAAAGTTGTTTGTTGTAGTAAAACATCAGGAACAAATTTGTTTATTATTACCTACCCATGAGGAAACTAAAATGCTGAGAGCAGAATTAATGTAACACATATACATTAACATAAATGCTTTGAGAATAAATATAGCATGTTAAACTTTGGTGGAAATGGAGAGTATGACAGATATCACTGTTATATTGGGGAAGTTCAACGCAGATTTTTTTAGTATGATACTAAATGTCAAGATCAAACTCTTGTTGTTGCCCGCCATTTGCAACAATCCAATGTTTTTTTTTAATAATATTATACATATAAGAAATATTTTTATCAACGGTTATCAGTTGAAACACCAGCAAATTTAAAATAAAAAAGGGAAACAGTCAAATGATGCCCTCAATGACAACAGTATTGGATATCACATCGTACATGGCACGGTTGAAGCTGAGCGTGTACTGGATTACACATAACGGGAACAGAAAACCGATCGTGAAATTCTTGAACAGCGAACGAACCAGAGATCTGAAAGCAAATCACAACTGAATTTTTTTACACGGTAGTAGATAATGAGACTGGAAGCATTATCCCTAACATGGAAGAATTAGCCCATCATACTTTAATTTTTGTCTAATATTTATATACATTTACTGTTTTAATCAACAAAATAACTTTTTTGAAATTAAACCGAACCATAATGCTGATAAGCGAATAAGCTATAAACCGATTTCGTTACTGAGTTATGTGCCTTTAATTAACGGAAGCAAACGTACTCTCTAAATGTAACGTCGCGCACTCCGGTGGCCAGCACCCGATTCTGGCCATTAATGAATTCGGCACGCAACGAGTCCGTGTGCACAACCCGAATGCCCATCAGGAACTTGCCGGGCGTACAACCAGAAGGCACGGCGTTCAGACCGTAACGAATGTAAAACGCCTGTAGTATTATTAATGAATTATATATTTTTATTAATATAACAGATTATACATTTACTAGACGATTCCATGTTAGTTCTTCAATGTTCTTCTTCGAACATTCGATTGATTTACAGTATTTTTTCAACTGGCTTTTATCAACAAGAACTGGATAAAACGTATCAGAATGTTCTGCCAAAATCAGTTCCCAAAATCAATCAGTTCAAAAATCCCAAGTTCTCAGCCATTACGAAAATCCATTTCGAGTTCGAACGTGAAATGAGGCTTTGGACGGCGCCTAAGAACGGGGCAGCACGCAGCGAACTGACCTCAACGAAGGCGACAAACAGCTTTGTGAGGAACTCGATGGGGAAGAGCTCTTGAGTGACGTCAATGAGAGTGGCCACATCAGCCTGGTAAGTGAGCAGACGGTCGTATCGGTCGATGTCACTACAATCAACGGATATAAAGCGATAGCTTTCATCACTATTCAGAAATCTAAAACAAAAGCACAGGGGTTGGAAAAAGAATAAATGAAGCTATTGAACTCCTGAAGTCATGGTTTATTCAACTGTTGACCTAACCAAATCGCCCGACTGACCCACTGATCAATCTGTTGAGTGACTCTCTGACTGACCGGCCAATCGAATCAAAATCAGACTGACCGAATGATTGACTGACTCACCGACCGATAGACTGACTCCCTGACCGACATATACACTGATACTGATACTGATGACTGAATCACTGACCGACTAATTCTTTGACTGACTTACTCCAGAGCTGTCTGAGTGACAACAGCTGAATGAGTCTGATGTGATTGACCAATGTTTAGAATTGAGAGCCTACCCAACCAACCAACCGACACATCTGACTATTGTACTAGGTAGGATTACTTTTGATCGCAGCAACGAACATGAGTCCACTCTCAACGAGTACGTATACGAGCAACAGTTTGAGCACAAAACAGAAACAGCAGTCAACGAACTCCGCGGCCAGTCTTCGTCCGAATGAGGCCGGTACCACTGTTCGTTCTGTGAAATTAATTAAATGTACATTGTGATCCTCCATTATTAGGGTCAGGTGTCGAATCGGGGGCCAAATAGGCAAATACGTATATGCCGTTTTGGCATATATGGATCGGCATATACGTATATGCCGATCCCGATGGCATGGCATATACGTATATTCCAGACGGCATATATGGATCGGCATATACGTATTTGCCTATTTGGCCCCCGATTCGACACCTGACCCCATTATTAAATGATTATGTAGTCGTGATGCGCTAACAAAGACTATTACCAACCAACGATAACACGTTCGGCCGGGTCGACGGTTGTCGTCTGGTTGTCCGGTGATGTTTGGCCGGGTGACTGCAATAAATAAGGATAAGTCATCTTTTACAATAAAGCCTTGTTCAAGGCACATCTCCTTTACCGCGGCAACGCCCGAGATTTACTCTATCCTTATTCATTCGTTCCTATATACTGTGGTCCTTTTCAATGAATCTAAAAACATAACAAACCGGGGCAGCAAGGTGTGCGAGCTGTTGTTGTTGTTGTTGCATGTATGGCATACAACACACCATGTTGTTCCAAGCCCAATAACTGGCCAGGTACTGTTGGCACGCCTGAGCATACGCATTCGCATTGCCATAGTTCAGTTTGGTCATGTTCTCCGACTGAGATTGCAGCGTAGCGTTAATGTACTCTCGACTTAATTTATTAATTCCAATAACTCGTTGTCGCACTTCAGCCGGACGAACCGTAGAAGATTCGTCTTGGTCGGCTGCCGCCGTTTCAGCAGGTTTTTCAGGTGGTGCGACCATCGCTGATCGTTTCAAACTGGATGCGGAATGTAAATGGAAATAGAACGAGATTAAAAAAAATAGATTTTGCTTTGATTTCCCCTCGATTTTTATAAATCGACACGAAAATATTTATCTTCTGTCTGGCAAAAAATGATTTGTAAACAAATTCTCGACAAGTGTAAAATGGTGTGATAATGAAATTGCTTTGTGCTAAAGTACAGGGTGTCCCAGCGAGGTGTAATGATTGAATTTTCTGAATAACTTTCACATTGGCCCCGTTCACGTATCTATCCGGGGTCTACAGATTTAAGCCGCAGCTTAAAGCCGGACCTAGTGTTAAAGTATAGGGCTAGCTTAAGCCGCGGCTTAAAATTTGAGCTGCGGCTTAAAATTAAAACTCTTAACTACTGAAATTCGAAAAAGCTGCGGCTTAAATCTGTAGACCCCGGATAGATACGTGAACGGGGCCATTGTTTTAGATAACGACCTAAAATTTCACAGGTTAATGAAACAATTTTCCGCTAATACGCCGAATTTTAAAAATTTTGATTTGGTTCATAATTGCGTGTTTTACGGCCGATCCAGCAACGTGCCTTAAAATTACACTTTATAGCCAAGTATGTCGCATGAAACATTGAATAACTTTCCGATAGTTCAACTATATGGCTTGAAACATGCAACAGTGATAGCGAATACCATAAATCTGAAGTACCGGAAACAGTTTTCGATTTGATCAATTATTCCACCTTCTATTGGGTACTGGAAACAGAATCGCAATTTCTAGCAAATGTTGGCGAAAAGTTGCGGATAAAAAAAGTTTGAAAAAAGCAATTAATTGAATGAAAAATGTACTTTGACTTTTGAAATATACCTCTTCCTGCTATTCAACACAAATTTAAACAAAAATTCGTACTTTTGTATAACTTTTTATTTTCGGTGAAAATCTCTAAAATGCGGTAGCGTTATGAACATAAACAGGCATGTTGCTGGATCGGCCGTAAAACGCGCAATAATGAACCAAATCAAAATTTTTAAAGTTCGACGTATTAGCGAAAAATTGTTCCATTAACTTGTGAAATTTTAGGTCGTTATCTAAAACACTGTGAAAGTTATTCGAAAAATGCAATCATTACACTTCGCTGGGACACCCTGTATATTATATTGTTGCGTGGTCCACATTGCAACGGAAGGGGAGAGAGATGGTGGGGATTGTACGAATCCCTCAGAGTTGAGAGGAATCGGTGAATTAAAACATGCACGGTAGGGATAAGTTCTGTCTGTTTAATTTGCCGTAGAGAAGGAAATTCAAACTCTAACCTTTAAAAATGAAACCCAGTGAGCTAATAGAGCCAGATGTTCCGTGATACAATTTTTCTCATAGTACTCAATGAACAAAAAACCGGGATCAATCTTGTTAATACTGCAGTTTTTTATAACCATTTGGCTATTGTTTGCATTGCAGTGTTAACTAATATTTATTTTAGACGCGATGCACGTTAACGACAACCAAAACATCAATAAAAAACAGTGAGTATAAAATAGCTCGTTCATGCCTCTTATTACTAAGTTTATTTCTATAAATCTGTTACCATACGTGCAATGGAAAGCACTCAGCTCGAATACTTTCCAAGTGACCCGTGAAACAAGAGTTTTTTTTTCAAAAAATTAGGCCTTGTGCACGTATAAGCTTTGGGCTTATAATTATAAGCCCAGGGCTTATAATTTACGTGTTAAAGTATATAAAATTATAAGCCCTAGGCTTATAAATTATAAGCCCTGGGCTTATAAATTTATACAGAGGTATATACTTTAACACGTAAATTATAAGCCCTGAGCTTATAATTATAAGCCCGAAGCTTATACGTGCACAGGGCCATAGTGAGTTCAGATGAAATCTCTCGTGGAATTTTTACACAAAAAATAATCAAAGCTATATGTGATCGCAGCTAATACGAAGACAACTGAACTTTTTTTATTCTGAACAGGTTAGACGTGAACTACTTTTTGTTCTTCGAAAAAAAAAACGTATGTGCTGTTCGACGTGTTTACGAGTATAGCTTGTTCAAGGTATCTTGTTAAATCATTATTAACCCAACCCTCATGAATGAAATTCACTTTGTTTTCATTTGACCTTGAGATTGCGATCAAGAAATGATTGATTTTTAGAACAGACACACTGGACTAGAAATCATGTGGACAGTGACAGGTTATGGTAGAGGAATGCACAAAAATAAAATTATATATAGTTATGCACGAAAGCTAGGAAAGGAAAGAATATGAGATATTACGGTGGTAAGTTATACCTTAGAAAAAGCATCTACGCGAGATATAGCGAGATTAAATTGAGGATTATTCGTGATCGTTTAGTGGCGTAATAGACGGAATCCGGGTGCACCGTTAACTTTCTCTTTGGGGCCGACGTAGTTGTTGGCGAAAGCATCCTGTGAGCCAGGAGCAGTACCGGGTGCAGCACCAGAGTCATCGCCAGCGCACGCGGCAGTGCTGGGCTTTGAGGCACATCCGGCTGTGGTCGCAGTCGCAACTACAAGCAAGTTGCATCAAACAACCAATCAACATATCTACATAATAGTTCATGGCAATATGATAACGTAAAAAATTTCAAAGAAATTCATGTATGTATTTATTTAGCAATTAAAGTTATACCAACTTGTGCAGCCGCATGTACCGCATGATGACTGGCAGTTAGGACGCATCCAGAAGGGGTTGATGTCGCATTCACCTGACTGAGCCCACTTGCAGCAACCCTGTAGTTAATTAAGTAAGTACTTATTCGTATCACATAATTCAATCACATTATTCAATGAGCTTGCTATGCTCTGTGGCTGTTATAACGTCAAAAATAAGTCATTGCTGTTAATGGTACGTATGTATGTTTGTACTGACCGCGAATTTGTCGAGGCAATCCTTAGCACCACTAAGTTTGGGTTCAGGATTGCGAGTACCGTTTGGTGGGACGGCAACCTGGCCTTCTTGAAGACTGCACTCGGCCTTGACCTTTCCACCTTCACATGTACCGCATGAGGCGGCGCAGTTCTTGGGCATCCATTTCGCGTTGCTGGTGCATTCGCCAGCGGCGGCCCAGAAGCAGCATTGCTGTAAAAAAAAACAAATGAGTGATAACCATGTTTGCGATTTATAATCAAAATTAATATGTACAAATATTGCGGTAAGCTCATGTTCTTTGAAACTTTTCCATGCAACTCCTGAATGACGAATGAATGTCTTTCACTATACGGTTGCTGACTGAAAAATTCCAGTGAGCTGCATTTGTGTTTTCTCAAAAGAAATTTTTTTCTCAGAACCAAAACTATCCTATTTAAAAAGTACAAAGCCTTGTAATTGAACCTCGTTTGTGTCAGCACAGTCACCAGGTGGTGGGACAGGACCAGTCGACACTGCCTTAGCCTTTGGTGCCGCCTTCGCAACTGGCACGGGCAGGTCACCTTTTCCAACTGCCTTAGCGGCAGGGTCCTTAGAGAAAGCAGCGGCAGGAACAGCTTCTTCTTCAGCGGCAGCAGGGGCACCTTCTTCAGCAGCGGCTGGAGCAGGTTGTGCCTTCTTTGCTGCACCGGGAGTAGCCGCTTTAACTGCAGCACCAGGAGCAGCCTTTTTGGGGGCGGCGGCAGCAGAGGCGCCTTCTTCAGCAGCAGCAGGGGCAGCTTCTTCTTCGGCAGCAGGGGCGCCTTCTTCAGCAGCAGCAGGGGCAGCTTCTTCTTCGGCAGCAGGGGCAGCTTCTTCTTCAGCAGCAGGGGCACCTTCTTCAGCAGCAGCAGGGGCAGCCTCTTCAGCGGCGGCAGGGGCAGCTTCTTCTTCAGCAGCAGGGACAGCCTCTTCAGCAGCCGCAGGGGCAGCTTCTTCGGCAGCCGCAGAAGCGCCTTCTTCAGCAGCAGCAGGGGCAGCTTCTTCTTCAGCAGCAGGGGCAGCTTCTTCTTCAGCAGCAGGGGCAGCTTCTTCTTCAGCAGCAGGGGCTCCTTCTTCAGCGGCGGCAGGGGCAGCCTCTTCAGCAGCAGCGGGGGCAGCCTCTTCAGCAGCAGCGGGAGCAGCCTCTTCAGCAGCAGCGGGAGCAGCCTCTTCAGCAGCTGCGGGAGCAGCCTCTTCAGCAGCAGCAGGAGCAGCCTCTTCAGCAGCAGCTGGGGCAGCCTCTTCGGCGGCAGCAGGAGCAGCCTCTTCAGCAGCAGCAGGGGCAGCCTCTTCGGCGGCAGCAGGAGCAGCCTCTTCAGCGGCGGCAGGGGCAGCCTCTTCAGCAGCAGCAGGGGCTTCCGTGGATGCAGCTTGCTTATCTTGCTTAGCTACCTGTCCGGGAGCAGCCTCTTTGGCTGCAGCACCAGGAGCAGCCTTTCTTGCTGCGGCGCCGGGATTGGCATCTTTAACTGCGGCACCAGGAGGAGTCTTTTGTGCCTTTTTCGGGGCCGATGCTACTGGTACAGGGACATCTGCTTGTGCAACTTCTGCTTCGGGAGCTGCCTTTTCGGGTGCAGCGGCGACTGGGGGAGCACCGTAAGGATTTTGAGCATTGACCACTGCCACAAAGCAGGCTACCACAAGTAGACAGAAGCGCATCTTGACCGGCTGACCTGCAATACGCTACATTAGTTTGAAAGCAGAGTTGTACAGGTGACTTAATGATGAGTTCCATGATGACAGAATAAGTTCCAAGTTAACATGATTTAATGTTTCAAAACAAAAACTAAATAAACTGCCAAACTGTATACATATATGGTGAAAATGGCAACAAACCTTGTGAAGGAACTGTTGATCAGTCGAATAGAAAATGTGGATGGTAGCTAGATGGTGGCGCCCTCTTATATATCGGGTAGTCCGGCGCCTCCATCTATCAGTTGCTTAGGTTGAGTGAAAGCACCCGGAGCAAAACAAGGTCGAATAAAAAAGTTAATGATCATAAAAAGACGAGCAATGAGTTGTAGCGGTCATAACCAACTGACCATATACATTAGCGCTGTTCTTGCTAACAAAGTTTAATTAATCATTTTGTCTGCGAACGCCTGATCAACGGGAAGCATGGGAAGCAAGGGTGGAGTGGAACGCGTTATCAGATGCATACATTCGTTGCTCGTTACTTTTTCTGTTTATGTAAGGCGTGGTGAGAACGCTGATTACCGTCAACGATAAACGACTTTTACCCATTTACAATCATTTTCTAAACTGCGGTCACCCAATGAACCATCACTAATGAGATACAATCTTTCGATTACAGAATTGACACTGTGAATTCAGCGACAATATTTATGTATAATTTATTCAGTTAAATGTTGTTTTGTTTTTGTTTGTTGTAACTGTAATATTTCAGTCGTCCGTCTGTCTGTCATGTCAGCGACGATTGAGCGAACGCCGAACTTTTTGCTGTTATTATAATAACCTGTTACATACTGTCTGATCCCAGAACTTTTTATCACGCAAAATAATTAATTGTGTGCTTGTCAAGGCAGTAATTATTTTTAGTTACAATAAATAACTAGGCATGTTTGTATAAGCTTTTGTCCAATACTGGTTTTCGAGAATAACTTTCCGTAGAAACAAATAGTTTCGTTTAAAATTTTAACAAAAATGTTTCAACTTAGAAGCAACATGAAACTCTTTGAAATCCGGAAATCCGAAATTGACACTTCAAATTTTCAATGTGACCTTAAATGCTACATGCTTTATTATACGTTCTTTATGCTGTTTTGTCCAAATTGCCTACCACGATCGTCCCATTTGGTTTGTCCATGACAACAACCGATCAAACCAGCTTAACTATCGCGTATTCCAGTAAAACTTCATGCTGGAAAAGATTGTCTCTGACGAAAATTAATATCGCTTTAGTCGTACTCAACTCATTCTCACACGTTCTTCGGTTGTTAACTTTTCTGCTATTATATGTTAGATTTTTTATTGTGAATAGGATTAAGCAGCTTGAAAACTGTTCAATGGATCCGGGAATTCTTCTCGCATTACCATATGTTGTTACAAAGATTATTCACACACACCAATGTTGGACACGGGATGAGACATCCTGTATATACTTTATATATAATAGCAATGAATAGTTCAAGTGTGTCACATACATACATAAGTTAAAACATGATCATTGAAATGCATTAGTGTAACCAATAATATAGCTTATTGTATTATAATTTGAACAACAGTCGATATCCGGGTGCATCAACCACTTTATCTTTTGGCCCAACATAAGTGTTAACGAGTGCACCAGGTGTGCCAGCTGCAGTGCCGGGGGCTGCGTTCTGTTGGTTCGTTGCCGCCGATGCTGAGCACGAAGCCGTGTTTGGTGATGGATTACACTCGAGTGCGTCGGATACTGCAATTACATTATCATTTCATTAATCCGTGTCTAGCTTAGTTGGTTGAGTGTTAGACTATGGATCGCCAGGTCCCCGATTCGCAAGGACTGATAAATTAAAGCTTCATTTACAAACTTTTTTGGGTATGATATAATGACCCGATGTGTGATTATTTCATTTGAATCGGTATGCATGTAGAGTATGTATGTATGCATGAATGTGTGTGAGAACAGAATCAAGCACTCGCATGAGGATAGGCTGTGGCGATCGAGCGTACAGCAAAGACACACCCGATAGCCCGGTAAGTACACATAATCAACTGATACTGTAATCGTGCTAGAGTTTGGGAGAAATGAGAGCTAGACAAGTCCCAAACAAGCTTTCCCTCAGCTATGTGGTTTACCTATAATGTGAATCGAGGGCCTTACAACCAACCAACAATACAATCATTACTTAGAGGTTCAACTATAGTCGCAAATGAGTTATAGTGCAATCAAGTACGACTTTCCCAATGTACGTTACTTAATCATCTCAAGCCATCATTACATAGTAAACGTACGTACTGTACGTACTCTTTATGTTGCTGTCAACTTTTTCCTTTGTCCGAAATAATTAATGAAACGCAATGATATTGCAATCACGACTTTTCTTCTATTTACGACTACACAATATAATAAATGACATACGCACTTGCAACAGAACAATTGGTCAAAACATCAATCAACGCAACATGATTTTACTGGAACTATGTTAACAGATTGGACAACGCCCGCGTATGTTTGACAGTGATTCTAATAAACGTAGGAAAAACATTTACTCAATTAGTTAATTTAAAAAACTTAATTTTTTATTTATTTTTTGATTTATATTTATATCTGAATAACCTGAACATCCACATGTACCGCATGACGACTGGCAGTTCGGACGCATGAAGTACGGATTCTTCTCGCATTCTCCAGCTGTTGCCCATTTACAACAGCCCTGGAAGTGATTAACGTTATTAATTATACTTATTTTGGTCAATCATGTACACTGTTTGAAAAAAACTAGGACCCAAATCTGTATTCCACATTTGGCATCGACGGATTCATAAAAAGTTACAAACACTTTAGGTACATAAAAAGTAAATAAGTAAAATCGAATCAAGTTAGTATAATACAAGTACAAAATGAGTGAAAATTAAATTAGGAAAATATGACAAAAATTAACATACCGCAAATTTATCCTGACATCCGGACTGGCCACTGAGTGCCGGGGTCGGATTGGGATCACCATCAGAGGGCACACCGACCTGTCCCTGATCAAGCTTGCAGTTGGCCTTTACCTGACCACCTGCACAGCTGCCACACGATTCACCGCAATTTGTCGTCATCCATCCTCCATTTTTGCCGCATTCCCCCGTCGCCGCCCAGAAACAGCAAAGCTGAAGTTTAGATTTTTTCGGGACAACGTTTCGGATTCGACAGATTTGAACGTCAACCGTCCAAATTTTATAATACATACATGATAGACGAAAAGAACCCTATTTACTTTTCAAGAACACAGAAGTGTTCAATCTCAAAGAAAAATTTCAGCGTTCAGGGAACTATGCGCGGTGAAAATCGTATTTACCGGAAATCTGTCGGTTGTAATCCGGATTTGCTTTCTCCTTATAACCACTTACAAGGGTTACATTTCTTTTTTATGACTTTATGCCACTATTAACCTCATTTGAGTCCATACACGATCCAGTGGCTCCACCAGACGTTGGTTGCAATGATCCAGCCTGCTGTTGGGCGGACTGCGTTCCTGATTCAACGCCATACCCTTGTTGAGTGGCGGGTAATCCTGCCAGCTGAGGCTGCTGTGGTTGAGGCTGCTGTGGTTGAGGCTGCTGTGGTTGTGGTTGTTGTTGTGATGGCTGTTGCTGCGTTGGATAATTAGGCTGTTGTGGTAGTTGGGTTGATTGAGGCTGTTGTGGTTGTGGTTGTTGTTGTGATGGCTGCTGTTGAGCTGAATAATTAGGCTGTTGTGGCTGTTGGGTTGGTTGAGGCTGTTGTGGTTGTGGTTGTTGTTGTGATGGCTGCTGTTGAGCTGGATAATTAGGCTGTTGTGGTAGTTGGGTTGGTTGAGGCTGTTGTGGTTGTGGTTGTTGTTGTGATGGCTGCTGTTGGGCTGAATAATTAGGCTGTTGTGGCTGTTGGGTTGGTTGAGGCTGCTGTGGTTGTGGTTGCTGTTGTGATTGTTGTTGTTGTCCAGAGTAACCACCATTTGCCTGTTGTGGCTGTTGGTTCGGTTGCGGCTGTGGTTGCAGCTGAGGTTGTGATTGCCATTGTTGAGCTGGATTGTTTGGCTGTTGTGGCTGTTGGTTTGGTTGAGGCTGTGGTTGTGGCTGTTGTTGTGATGGATGCTGTTGAGCTGAATAATTAGGCTGTTGTGGCTGTTGGGTTGGTTGAGGCTGCTGTGGTTGTGGTTGCTGTTGTGATTGTTGTTGTTGTCCAGAGTAACCACCATTTGCCTGTTGTGGCTGTTGGTTCGGTTGCGGCTGTGGTTTAAGCTGAGGTTGTGATTGCCATTGTTGAGCTGGATAGTTTGGCTGTTGTGGCTGTTGATTTGGTTGAGGCTGTGGTTGTGGCTGTTGTTGTGATTGTTGTTGCTGAGATGGATAGTTTGGCTGTTGTGGCTGTTGGTTTGTTTGAGGCTGTGGTTGTGGCTGTTGTTGTGATTGTTGTTGCTGAGATGGATAGTCTGTCTGTTGTGGCTGTTGGTTTGTTTGAGGCTGTGGCTGTGGCTGTTGCTGTGATTGTTGTTGCTGAGATGGATATTTTGTCTGTTGTGGCTGTTGGTTTGTTTGAGGCTGTGGTTGTGGCTGTTGTTGTGATTGCGGTTGCTGAGCTGGATAGTTTGGCTGTTGGTTAAGTTGAGGCTGTGGTTGTGGCTGTGGCTGCAGTTGTTGTTGTTGAGTAGAGTAACCAACATTTGACTGTTGTGACTGTTGGTTTGGTTGAAGCTGTGGCTGTGGTTGTTGTTGTGATTGTGTTTGTTGAGCTGTATAATTTGGCTGTTGGTTTGGTTGAGGCTGTGGCTGTGGCTGTTGTTGTGATTGAGGTTGTTGAGCTGGATAAGTTGACTGTGGGTTCGGTTGAGGCTGTGGCTGTGGCTGTGGCTGTGGCTGTGGCTGTGGCTGTGGCTGCAGTTGTTGTTGTTGAGCAGAGTAACCAACATTTGGCTGTTGTAACTGTTGGCTTGGCTGAGGCTGTGGTTGTGGCTGCTGTTGTGATTGCGATTGTTGAGCTGGATAGTTTGGCGGTTGGTTTGGTTGAGGCTGTGGCTGTGGTTGTTGTTGTTGTTGTTGAACAGAATAACCGCCATTGAACTGTTGTGATTGTTGGTTTGTTTGAGGCTGGGGCTGTTGTTGTGATTGTTGCTGTTGAGCTGGGAAATTTGGTTGTTGCAGGGGTTGATTTGGTTGGGGCTGTGGCTGTGGCTGTGGTTGCCATGGTTGTTGTTGAACAGAATAACCACTACTGAATTGTTGGGATTGTTGGTTGATTTGAGGCTGTGGTTGTTGTTGTGATTGCTGTTGTTGAGCTGAATAGTTTGGCTGCTGTGGCTGTTGGTTTGGTTGAGGCTGCGGCTGGGGTTGCTGTTGCGATGGTTGTTGTTGAACAGAATAACCACTACTGAATTGTTGTGATTGTTGGTTGATTTGAGGCTGCGGTTGTTGTTGTGATTGCTGTTGTTGAGCTGAATAGTTTGGCTGCTGTGGCTGGGGTTGTTGTTGGGATCGTTGTTGTTGAGCAGGGTAATTTGCTTGTTGCGGTGGTCGATTTGGTTGGGGCTGTGGCTGTGGCTGTGGTTGCTGTTGTGATTGCTGTTGTTGAGCAGAGTAACCACCGTTTGGTGCTGGGTTTTGTTGGGTTGGTTGAGGCTGTGTTTGTTGCTGTAACTGTTGTTGCTGTGGTTGTTGTTGTTGAGCTGGATAATTGGATTGTTCTGACAATTGGTTTAATTGGGGCATGGGATTTGTGTGTGTTTGCATCTGTTGCTGCGACTGTACGTTATAACTATTCGGTTGCTGCTGTGGGATAGGAGATTGAGGCTGTGGCCACGGTTGCTGTTGCGATTGTTGTCCAGCAGGTGAACCTAAAAATCGTATTTTTATCATTCAAGATAAGCTTCCTTTCGGTAATTTTTTTCTACTGTGATTTCCTCGTTACTGAAACAGGGCTCACTAATAATGTATCAGTATTTAACTTTCTTAGTCGCTAGAGAGGTTGAATAAACTAACGGACAATGGTAGAAGCCCCAGAACAGAGCGTCAGTATTTGTGTCTCCTGCCAGGTTTCGATATTAGGACCCACAGATCATGAGTCCGGCGCCCTAACCACTAGACCAGACAGGCGACATATGATTTAAAAACATCAAAATGAGTTAACCTGCTGGATATCCCTGTGAACGGACAACGGCCAGTACGCAGCTGCACGCTGCCATAATGGTTACAAGGTTCATGTTGAACGTCAATAAGTGAGTTGTGATCAGCCGACTAAAAGTAAAAGTATGAATGCTGACATCAAAAGTTTGTGTTTTGTACAGAAGTATGGAGTTACACGACTGTCCTTTTATATACCACATTCTATGACAATAGTAAACAAATCATATCATGATCGTTCTGTGTCTGTGTCATGCGCATAACCAGCTTTCATTGAATGAGTCATTTTGAGTGAATGAATGCTGCATTCTGCGAGTACAACTTTGTTAGGCGATTCATTGCGTCTTTCACTAAAAACATCGATTCGAGTCCCTTTGTATCAATAACAACTTGTTTTGATATGATTGCTTGTCACCTAACAATAAATACCTTTATTACTTGCGTCAATTACTTCTGTGATGAAAGCTCATAAACTCGTTCAAGCAAATACGTTCACTTGAATTGATGTCACCTATACATATTTTGTTATTACTTTAATTATGAACGCCTTTGCAAGTTGACATGACCTTTTGTAAAAAAAAACTTCGGTTAATCGTCACAGGTACAATACAGCATACAATTGGAAACTTTTATGTCAGTCATTAATAATATACAAGATAAACATTGGTAATCATGACGGATGTGTGAGATCAAGCACATGTAAAGAATGTAAAATGGGTTAAAGCAATGACTTGAGAATACAAATGTATGTACTGTACATACATCGAATTGTATATTGATTTGTATAAAATCAAGAACAGCAAATGACTAAGAATCATGCAGTTTTATATGGTGAGCTGTTGGTGTTTGATAATGATGGCTGTTGGGGATAGTCTACTTGGTGGTATGAAGGTTGTGCCACGTAACCAAGCGCTTGTTCATTACCGTAGTTGTTGTATTGGGGTACATTTGATTGAGCATTGTATTCTGGGTAGTAAGGCTGCTGCTGGTATGCAACTGGCGCTGGATATCTCTCATAGTCGTAGTTTGGATAAACGGGATATTGTGGTGGATACCCATTCTGCTCTGGGCCATATTGTTGACCATAATAGTCCGTATTGTACGGTGCACCAGCCTGCTGTACTTCCGAACCTGTTTCACTGGATCCACTCACAGAGCTGGTTTTCTCCGCTGGCTTTACATTCGTGTAAAACTTGATGATGCCGGCTACATAACCGGTCGATTTTGGTTTAGTCTGTTCGGGTACATCGTTTGGTTTGGTGCCAGGTGCTGGTGCCCAACCATAATAATCTGATGACTGACCCAATTGACTGGCATATTGATTGGCGTTGTAATCGGTGTTGGTCTGAGAGTTCTGATAGACATTTGATGATGACGATACTGACTGGCTGTTGTCTGTTGCAGGTGGTGGTCCTACTGGTTGGCTGCCGCTCCATTGTTGCTGTTGTAAACCATAGTTCGATTGCTGCTGTTGCTGTGCACCGATGTTTGATTGTTGCTGCTGTTGTGAACCATAGTTCGATTGCTGCTGCTGTGAACCATAGTTCAATTGCTGCTGTTGTGAACTATAGTTCGATTGCTGCTGTTGCTGTGCACCGATGTTTGATTGTTGCTGCTGCTGTGAACCGTAGTTCGATTGCTGCTGTTGTGAACCATAGTTCGATTGCTGCTGTTGTGAACCATAGTTCGATTGCTGCTGTTGTGAACCATAGTTCGATTGCTGCTGTTGTGAACCATAGTTCGATTGCTGCTGTTGTGAACCATAGTTCGATTGCTGCTGCTGTGAACCATAGTTCGATTGCTGCTGTTGTGAACCATAGTTCGATTGCTGCTGTTGCTGCGCACCGAAGTTAGATTTTTGCTGCTGCTGTGAACCATAGCCGGATTGAATGGGTGCATGAGCGAGAACTTGACTGGCCTGGTTGCCAGTGTCTGATGCAGAGGCATACTCCAATTTTAAAGATGCCTGTTCTGGGTACACATTTAAGGAATGCATGTTGGAAGACTGTGCCGCTTGACTAAATGACGTTTGTTCTGATGGACCTCCAGGTCTCTGATTACCATAATGCTGATTGGCGTACGGCTGATCAGGTTGTGCATATGCCGTGGGTGCCTTGGTAGCTGCAGCATATTGTCTGTCCGGGGCTTGTTGTACCTGCTGCAACACCACAGCTGGGGTCAAGTACCGTTGCGTCGTCGTCGTTGGTGCAGCATAGGCATCATCCACAATCAATGCCGTTTTAGTGGCAGATGGATAGTTGTTATAAGGAGCATCCAAAGGTATTCCGCTTTCGGCGTATTCCATTCGGGCACCGGGTCGCATACTGCCAGCGTACTGTGGCAAACTTTGCTCACCCAATTCCAGATGCATCCGAATCGGCGGCACTTGGAATGATCGAGGTGAGGAGGGCGTGGTCGCAGAGTTGTCATTGTATGAGGGTGATGATGACCAGTTCACTGTAGCTGATGAGATACCGTAACCGGATGGCTGTTGCGCTAGCTGAAACCATATAAACAATTATTATGTTTCAATGCATCGTACATGGAAGCCTGCAACATTGCAAACTGGTGTACCAAAGTTCATTTAGTTGAGAACCAATTGAAGTTCAGAACTACGTATTGGAAGTTATTAGAACCTTCATGATTGGGAAACGTCTTATTCAGCGTGATTTGAAGGTCGGGAACAGAATTTAGTTTTTCTTATAACCAATAACAATAAGTGACTCAGTTCAAGTGGTCATTTATAATCAGACAAAATTTATTATTTTTTATTGAAAAATATGAATGTGATTGTGTAACCTGAGCGGATTGACGATCACGCATAGGTGGCAGTGGGGGCCGAATAAGTGGTCTGTAAGCAGGATCTCCGATTGACATCCGCTTTGCCGTGTTTGGAACCCGGGGAGCTAAAATGCAACAAATAAAAACCAAATAGAGTTCAGAAGAATGTAACTAAAATTACTATAACGTGAGATTAGGTTGTTGTTCCAAATAATCTACAATTTCCTGAGAATTTATCCACGTTTTCGATAAATAAAAACGTTCATAAAAAGTTCATCTTTGTCATATAATCAAATATCAGACTGGATACATGTAAGCCCAAAATAAATGAATACATGCTACCTGAACCTAATGGCATACTGGCGAAACTGTAGATTAACTAAATATGCTGCAGAGATCTTGAAGTTAACCTTGTGTTATGTGAAAAGTAACGGCATGTATTATTGTGATTGAGTGAACGATACGAGCCAACATGATGCGCGTCGGCTAAAAGGTTGGACAATCTGACAATCGGTTTACATGGTAAACAACTTATGAGACAGTTTCGAAGGAAATTTGTCTATTGTCCAAAAAAAATTCACTAAAATTGAAATCTTGTCAATCTTTGGCATCTATCAATACATTTCGAAAATGTCGAACACCTTGATTACAGATTGTCAGTCACTAACGTTTGTTGTTCAGCTAACTCGTATCACTGAAGAAATTGGTAGTTTTATAAAGGACAAACCTGTCGCTATAATATTTGACCCAGAAATTAGTGAGCAGTATATTAAAACCAATAGCGAACGTGCTCATTAAATCTTATATTCATTTAAAGGGGATGTTTTATTCCGTCTTCTTGTGCTTATAACACAAGTATTGCGATTCAAAGTGAAAAAATTATATTCTAATTTTAAATCATTGTCTTACGATAAGATCCGCTTCCAATCATAAACCAGTGGCCGACTTTTAATTTCGATTGTACCCGAATGTGCGTGTGTTTGTCAGTCTTCCGTGTTTGAACTCAGAATTTGATATTTATTATAAATTACATGACTTCGGTTTGTGCGCGTGCTTTGTCGCGTGCTGTTTTATGTATCGGGTTTTCAGGTGAGGCAAAAGAAAATGATTTCACTAGTCATCACTATCTAGAATTTATATTTTTTCCTACCTGGAATCTGATCTAGAAGATAGAAATGTACTTTTCCTCTTGAGATTTATTGCCTAACATGTGATGCGACTTTCCTCTTCCGCCCGTTAACGTAAGTAATATTGTATGCATGATGTGAACACGCTGAACTAGTTTTGCGTAGTGGCGGAGCAGCTATAGCGTATTCGCGCCGTCTATGTAAGCGCGTGCAGCAGAAAAATGTCGCTCCTGAAACATTACTTTTCCCACGCGCGGATGAGCCAACCCACCGATGGGAGAGATTTTTTTTGTAAAAAAAAGAGAATCCGTAGTTTTCAGATCATTTTACACACGCCCAGTGAAAGAAATAGACTTTTTCTCCTTTTAAAGAGAAGGAAATTACACTTGTTCTTCTCCTTTTCATCCGCTAACGGTGACAAATAATGTTTCATGAACGACATTTTATTGCTGCACGCGCTTACACAGACGGCGCGAATACGCTATAATTACATCCAAGACATCATTTTTTTTCATCCACGTTTACGACATTTTTTTCCCGTGCTCCTGGAACTTTTTTCGCAAGAGGGATATATTTATATTTCTGCTTTCTGTTTTTCCTGAATGTTGTTTTCTTTTAGCGATGAACTTGGCAACGAAAGTTTACATTATATTCATACAAAGGTTTACATTGCGTGGGAATCGATTATGTATAAATATAATGGTGAACAATTCATGTTTATAAGAGAATAGCACTTCCACGTAAAATTAGCATTTCAAAGGTCAGATAATATAAATGTTAAGAGATCACATTGATAAAGTACAGTATCACACATGCACCATACAGACCGGTTTTTATCAGTCTATTTCCGACGATTTTGTTAGCGTTTGTCTATTTATACTGAATTACTAGAACACAATTCGCTAACATGTAGATTGAAAACTGCAGATATTATATTTGAATCAACGATAACTTGTTGTAAACACACATGTAAGCTCATGTTATTGATCACATGCACACATTTTGTTATATGAAACAGAAACAAAGCAAAAACCACCCTTTCTTCTCGTTATAGTTTCCTTTTCTCAAAGATTTTTTCTTATAATAATAAAACTAGACTTATAATACAAAATACAAGTTATTGACCCTTATAGTCAAGTTGATGACACATGAACACACCATGTGTGCTATGTTGGGTTAGTTGTCTATGTTTGACTGGCTGTTGGACATAGGCCAGCTTGTGTTGGACGTGGTCATTTACGGTGATACATCGAACGTGCCGTGGCACAATCACTTCAAGTTCACCATTTGGTAGAAGCCAGTAAATCTGATCACTGGTTGTACCGTTTTTGAAAGTAAATCGTATGAACACGGGTACCGACCACTTCTGAGGTGGATGCTGCTTCTTTGGTGTTTCGGGAGGCAAAGAGGTTGATTCATCAGTTCCAAGTATGTCAGCGGCCGTTGAGTTGGTCTGTGGATCTTCAATCAACTCTTCGAACACTGTGCTCACGTTCAGGAGGATGGCGTCGAATAGCTGCAAACCGAGATTATCAAATTATTAAGGTGAAATGATGATTCTAGATTCATTACTCAAGATAATACCCTAAACATGAATAAATAAATAATGATATATTTGTCCAATTTATCAATATATAAACAGATGTAAAGACACAAAATGAGAAGACGTGTCCAACCGTATCAGTATACCAGACGTCTGTATCATTACTGGTGTCAGTGTTATTCTCGAATGCCAACGTGTCATTCCGATCCAGTAAGTCGACCACTAAATCGTTTGTGGCGTTGAGCACCTAATAAAACAGACTATTAGTGACGAACAGTGAGTGAGTGAGTGAGTGAGTGAGTGAGTGAGTGAGTGAGTGAGTGAGTGAGTGAGTGAGTGAGTGAGTGAGTGAGTGAGTGAGTGAGTGAGTGAGTGAGTGAGTGAGTGAGTGAGTGAGTGAGTGAGTGAGTGAGTGAGTGAGTGAGTGAGTGAGTGAGTGAGTGAGTGAGTGAGTGAGTGAGTGAGTGAGTGAGTGAGTGAGTGAGTGAGTGAGTGAGTGAGTGAGTGAGTGAGTGAGTGAGTGAGTGAGTGAGTGTGTGAGTGAGTGAGTGAGTGAGTGAGTGAGTGAGTGAGTGAGTGAGTGAGTGAGTGAGTGAGTGAGTGAGTGAGTGAGTGAGTGTGTGTGTGAATGAGCGAATGTGTGAGTGAGTGAGTCAGTGAAACACAGACGAACCTGATGCAACGTCTTACGCCTGCCTGCAATGCCCTCATCTTGAGCTTCCACTTTTCGAGACTTTCGTTGAAGCGATGAGTCCTGTTGCGTTATTTTCAGCTTTCTCGACTTATGATAAACTGTTACGGTTACCTGCAAAGAAAAGCTAACAATGAGTAACAAAAGCATGCAACTACATGATATTTATGTTAATGATATATAAAAAACGTTAATTATATTTTCATAATGGCAACATGGAACATGATGAATCAAAAACTGCCAAACCATCGGATACTCGCGATTGTATAGAAACGACTTCCAGGCGGTTATGATCAGGTTTGCTTCGTGGATGGACCTGACCCTGAGCTCGTCGTGCACGATGTGCAGCCAGTCGTCTGTGGTCACTGTGGACAGGTAGTGCATCCGTACCCATCTAAATATAAAATTAGGTTGTATGTTTATTGTGTTGTGGGTGTAATCAACATGATAAGTTGCTCAATTTCACTATCAAAACAATCAAACATTTTAAATAAGCTTTTGTGGGTTTTTGGTGCTGCATTAAAGCTTCTCATCTAACACATCCGTATGTATCCTTCATATCTGCCAACTTCGACTCATAATTGACTTTTGTCGCCTGTCAATAATGATTCTACCTTGAACATCCGATGGAGCGACTATGAAGAATCTGGTTCCATGATATGTCTATGGCAAGCACCATTCGTGATTCAGACCCGGCGAAGTCTTGATCCGAGTGAGACAACCGTACAATAAAAAGGGACATACCTATTAAGCATGAGTTGTATGATGTCGTGACCGATGACTTCAGCAAACATGTTCATCACGAGCAGCCCGTATCCGTACGCTTCGTTGGGCAGATCACGTTCCCGCCACAACCACAGATCGGAGACGATCGGCAGCTTGTGTACAGTGGACTGGAACGATACGTACGACGGCTCCGACCAATGAGACAACTGAAATACGTTGTGAGTGAGTGAGTGAGTGAGTGAGTGAGTGAATGAATGAATGATGGAATGAGTGTGTGAGTGAGCGAATGAGTACATACATAAGTGAGTGAGTGAGTGAATGAGTGTGTGAGTGAGTGAATGAATGAGTGAGTGAGTGAGTGAGTGAGTGAATGAATGATGGAATGAGTGTGTGAGTGAGCGAATGAGTACATACATAAGTGAGTGAGTGTGTGAATGAGTGTGTGAGTGAGTGAATGAATGAGTGAGTGAGTGATTAGTGCTTAGTTAATCATAGGCATTTTATAATATGAACTTAGAACTGGATTCGATTGGTGAATCAATTCTTTCAACCAACCTCGGGATATAGCCGTCCCAGTACGTATTCATTGATGGTCTCACTGAGCCAGATGTGTGTCCACTGGTGGGGCGTTACCACGTTACCGAACCAGTAGTGAAGCATCTCGTGTACCAGCAGGGGAATGGCTACAATTAATTATTTACAATAAATCTCAAACTCAGCATTCAATTTCTGTATTTTGTATTGGAACTTCTTCTTGACTGAAACCATCACGACACACTAATACCATATGAGAATGGTGTTTGCGTAGTGACCGCAGACGTTTAATAAACTGACGGGCAAAGGCAGTCTTTCACCAACTAAGTTAATAATAAAAACGAGATTTGGATTGATGATGATGGAACTAACATAGTGGTCGGGTACTGTAGCTCTGCATGCTGATCATGCCCCAGTACTCCATCCCACCAACTCGCGCGTCCATCCACGTAAACACAAACTCAACACGACCCGGACAAAACAGGTCCATCAGATATTCAGAGGCCTTTTCGTAGATTTCGGCTGTTTTTTCAGCCAACTCTTCAGTTACTTCAACATTGTTTTCTGGGTCCAAATACCCGCCAATCACATACCAGGCACATAGAGTACGTTGGCGACGAGCCAGTCGGTATTGTTGACGTTCTGGGGATGTGAGTGAGTGAGTGAGTGAGTGAGTGAGTGAGTGAGTGAGTGAGTGAGTGAGTGAGTGAGTGAGTGAGTGAGTGAGTGAGTGAGTGAATGAGTGAGTGAGTGAGTGAGTGAGTGAGTGAGTGAGTGAGTGAGTGAGTGAGTGAGTGAGTGAGTGAGTGAGTGAGTGAGTGAGTGAGTGAGTGAGTGAGTGAGTGAGTGAGTGAGTGAGTGAGTGAGTGAGTGAGTGAGTGAGTGAGTGAGTGAGTGAGTGAGTGAGTGAGTGAGTGAGTGAGTGAGTGAGTGAGTGAGTGAGTGAGTGAGTGAGTGAGTGAGTGAGTGAGTGAGTGAGTGAGTGAGTGAGTGAGTGAGTGAGTGAGTGAGTGAGTGAGTGAGTGAGTGAGTGAGTGAGTGAGTGAGTGAGTGAGTGAGTGAGTGAGTGAGTGAGTGAGTGAGTGAGTGAGTGAGTGAGTGAGTGAGTGAGTGAGTGAGTGAGTGAGTGAGTGAGTTAGTGACCAACGAGTTGCATTAAACTCGACGCACAATTGTTCATAAGGTCCAATATTAATCTGGAATAAGTACGTGGCCATGGGCAGTGATGAATCCACCCTCCACAACGTTATGTTTTCACCCTCCAGCAGCTTGCGTTCTACATGATCGAAATCTTGCATCTGCAAGTCACGCAAATATCAACGTACATATCAATAAGCTTTTACAATAAAATGCAGTCTTAGAAGTGAAGTACGGTGAACGAAAAAGCGATAAAATGATTTAAAAACTTTTTTATTTATAAATGATATATTTACGTACAAACATGTGAAATGATATGATATGAAAAGGCTATGCCAAACAACAAACTGTTCGACTCAACTCAACCGAACAGCTCATTCCGTATAGTGGCGGTTGAATATCCTCGGAGTGAATATTATAGAATTTCACCCGAGCACCGCTGCCTGACAACTATATACACGCTCATATGCTGTCCAGCTAGCATTCAAATTGAACAGCTGGCCAATCAGCATAGAGAGCGAGCCAATCAGAATTGAGAACGCTGTGCGCTGTTCGCTATCCTGGTTGGCCGGCTGTGTATTTTTATGCTAGCTGCACGGTGCTTGGGTAAACTTCTATATTTCTACTCCGAGGATATTCAACCGCCAGTATAACATGCGGTAATAAACATCTTCAACTAGTGTGACTAGGCTTGGGAAAGTTAGTGAGCAACAAATCAGTAGAATCGCGAAAACCTTTTAGCAACGTATTTGACTAGTTTATCAACTAATTGCAATTTGCAACGGACCTGATCACCTTCAATTCTTGTGCCGGCCGTATTGGACAGCACCATCGTCTCATCTGGAAAGTTGACCAAGATCACATTCAGGGTGAACATGGTCCGATAACGTGGTTCGTCGAAGCATGGAAATACGGTCCGTGCTTTGATGGCTTGGAACAAAGTCGTGTACATGCCATCGCGGATTCTGGTTAGACCGTCAGTGCGGTATGCCTCGGTGGTGACGCGAAGCTGTGGGACAGTGAGTCAGTGAGTAAATTAGTGAGTAAGTGAAGTGAGCTAATAAGTTATTGACTGAGTGAGTGAATTAGTTAGAAAACAACCATAATGCATTCATGGGTCAACCAACATTAAAATACACGATGATTGTATATGGTCGACCCCTAACAAACGCCTGATTTCTGTCAATCAGCTGAATAGTAACGATCTGCCTAGCACTGTCGAATCTGGTGGTCGTCTGACCGATGCGTGAATTGCGAGGTCCTTTGACACTCCAGTCGGTGACTCGTACAAACTCCGGGTGAACGTGGATTGTGATCGAGTCCGTGTCTCGCAGGCAGTAGATGTCGATTCTGTCAACAGGTCAATATATGAAAATTGAAAGTTGAAAGACTTGATTACAAACTATGTAAATCATGATTAGTTTTATTAATTTGTTTTCCAATCAGTCGAGAAATGTGATTACAACTATCAACCAACTCGACCATTCCCCGTTGCACGGTTGCCCCATTGGTTACAGTCAAGTTGAGTACGTAGCTGAGTGGTTTGAAGGTTTCTGGTAATCTGTGAAATAGAGGGTGAGTTAGTGAGTGAGTGAGTGAGTGAGTAAGTGAGTGAGTGAGTGAGTGAGTGAGTGAGTGAGTGAGTGAGTGAGTGAGTGAGTGAGTGAGTGAGTGAGTGAGTGAGTGAGTGAGTGAGTGAGTGAGTGAGTGAGTGAGTGAGTGAGTGAGTGAGTGAGTGAGTGAGTGAGTGAGTGAGTGAGTGAGTGAGTGAGTGAGTGAGTGAGTGAGTGAGTGAGTGAGTGAGTGAGTGAGTGAGTGAGTGAGTGAGTGAGTGAGTGAGTGAGTGAGTGAGTGAGTAGTGAGTGAGTGATTGAGTGAGTTAGTGAGTGAGTGAGTGAGTGAGTGAGTGAGTGAGTGAGTGAGTGAGTGAGTGAGTGAGTGAGTGAGTGAGTGAGTGAGTGAGTGAGTGAGTGAGTGAGTGAGTGAGTGAGTGAGTGAGTGAGTGAGTGAGTGAGTGAGTGAGTGAGTGAGTGAGTGAGTGAGTGAGTGAGTGAGTGAGTGAGTGAGTGAGTGAGTGAGTGAGTGAGTGAGTGAGTGAGTGAGTGAGTGAGTGAGTGAGTGAGTGAGTGAGTGAGTGAGTGAGTGAGTGAGTGAGTGAGTGAGTGAGTGAGTGAGTGAGTGAGTGAGTGAGTGAGTGAGTGAGTGAGTGAGTAGAAACCAACCTATAATTAACTATTCTTTCATCGTATTTTATGCCATGGTCAAAGTGTTCAGCCACGGCACCCACACACAACGATAGTAATATATAAATCAGCATTTCAAAAAAGCTTCGTAACCGGGATTTGGGAATGTTTTCAAATTAACCCGTTCAAGTTATCAACATTGTGATGAAGTATTTCATACTGATTTGTATATCTGGTACTGTGTTATGTTTGTAAAATACTTGCGATTCATTGCGTTGCGGAAGCTCTTATAATCGGTTTCTGAAAAAAAATTCTTTTAATCCAGTTGAGAAAACTGAAATAGTGTGGAACAACATATGTATTTCTGCTCTTGATTTATAGTGTCATTGATAAGCATTTATTTGGATTGAGGGTAGCACATCTAAGGATGTAAAATCTACATGTGTGTGTCTCAAATTTGGGTAATGGTGCAAGTTGCGGTGGCCTAGTGACCCTTGTGAGAGCAGCCGGAATCTAGTGTTGAGCGATATGACTGGTTTGAGTGAGTCTGGTTTATATTACATAAGCACCGACTGGGCTACGAATTGCATTGCAGCCAGTGTATGGCATACCCCACTAATATGTATATAATGGCTTATGATCAGCTACGAGGTGCCAAACGCCGCAAGCCAAACCAATTTGAGTAATATGCCGGCAGTGGAATGACCGGATGCCGACGTCTATGTGGACGTTTGATAGGCCAAGTGATCCAATAGTCTCCTGATCCTACCTAAGTGAACTTTTTTTAAGTTGGATCCACTAATAAGTTCTGAAATTCAAATGTTTCCACTTATACATATCTCCAAAGTCTCGTCAAGTATAAAAAAAAAACAGTTTTGTCTAGCTGTGTTTATGGTTCACTGGACCAGGCTTCGTTGAGCTCTTAACTTGGTTGATTCACCAGTCAACACAAAAAATGTCTAGACTTCAAGACTATTAAAAACTTTTAAAACTTTAGTTTATTTGAATTTCATTTTCCTAGTTAACCATAGAAAGACGCATACAGCATGGGGATCAATAACCAACGTAGTCAGTAAAGTATAAAACGGTCATGATATCGGTTAACGAAAAACAAGAATCAGTGGTACTTGCGGCGAATAAGGGCATATGAACAAACATACGTATATGTACTGTATGTTGCATATAACGACATAAATAATAAAGAGCTGTTGACACATTAAAGGCACATTGAATGTCTTCGTATATTTATTTATAATTATAATATTCCAGAGAGCAATGTATTTTCCTAAGTGTCTGTCTATCGAACATATTATATATAAACCCAAGTTTAATGAAACTATTTTCTAGAAACCTCATTTCTATACAGACGCTGTGTCACGATTTCTACAAAAGCGTTTACCGATGCTCACAAAATGAGTTTGCAGGAGGAATGAATGCAGAATCAATTCAGATCATGTCATAGCACTGGCAGAATACCGTATGTACAGTACATATACCATCTGGTAATGATGTCACGGCGAATTGGGTTCTGGAGAGCCAGACTTCCACGATCCAGAATCCGATGCCACCGGCCATCCGACCCAGGAGTTCTTGAAGTCCCCCTTAGGTATTGGACTGCCTGCACTGGGAAGATTGGGCAGGTTGGGTATGGACGTGGAAGCGAACGATTCAAGTTGTCCATCGGTGGTCGAGTGATTGGGTCGGAGTCGACTGCCCGAATCCACCCGATCGCTGTTGTTGTCTCGGGATGTGTTCTCATTGGATGCCTCCTCGATTGGCTTCAGACTGCTCGTTACCAGTGCCTCAAACAAAAATACACTATGTTTAAATAAACATGTTTTGTTTTTCGATTGCCATCCAATGTAAGCGTGGACTACTTTTGCTTAACATTTTTGATAGTTAGAGAGGCACAGTTATGCGTACAAATTTTAAGTTGTAGGGATAAAACTACATAGTGACCGCATTTAAACGGTGAACATCTAAATACAGTACACGACAAAAAGATGTGTCGAAAATCGCAACATATCGCGATGCGTCGCGATATGTTGCGACAAGCCAGCTCGATGCTCATTGGCTGGCCGCCCCCAAGCGCCCCGCCTACCTCGTCGCGATATTCTTCGACGAGGATGGGAAAGTCTGACAGGTTGCAGTTGTGGAAATTGATTCTAATTAAATTTTGATAATTGTTTTATTTAAACAAGATTAACTGAGATAATGAAGCTCGGATTGCATTGCATGCTTATTTCTCATTTTTTCATAAGCATCACTATAATAATTATTATCAAACCCACCAAGCAACCCCCAAATGAGCCCTAAAATGCGTTATATTTTACGAGTTATGTATCTGTGTGCAACATGTCATCTTTATTCGTGGTTTAAGTACGTTCACGTATTGAGAACGTAAACATTTAAATAAACATGATCAACATAAACGATTACACATGTACAGGGTGGTCCAAAAAAAATGACAACACTTTGAAACTGAATAAATCTCGGCACAGAGATCAGACTTGATTGAAAGTTTCAGGTATTATCGTCAACATACTAACTTAAAAAAATATATGAAATCAAGGTGATCGGACAATCACAGCGGCCACCACGCATTAATGTTTGTGAAAATGCGTGTGGGTCAAAA
>CAXIWR010000537.1:12500-14915 GCA_964036265.1 Daptonema setosum | reverse complement strand
CTCGTCCGCCAGTGGTTGAGGCGATTACAGTGATGTGCTGATTTTGTTTACATAACTGCACTTTATTACGAATTTTTTTCGCCATTGTAAACTTTTACAGTAGCATAAAAAATTTGAATATCTGAATCCACAAAGAATTAAAATAAACGAAATAAAAATCGTTCGATTCATGAAGCTAAGCGTAACATCAGCTTTTCTATCACGAACACTGATTTGAAAGACAAACTGTTTTGTAGAAAAGAAGTGTTTTGATCATCACATAAACACGACCTGTTACATTGTTGGAGGACACTCTCACACAAACCAGTTTCAGATTACACGGTTTATCGGTCATAGTTAAGTCAATTAAAACTGTTTGTTTGCCGTTGTATTGCCCATGAAAACAGGTTATCTGTTGAACCACCATGTACGTAGACTAGGTAAAACAGAGGAGACTGACTGACTGAGTGAGTGACTACATTAGTATTTATTGACTGACTGACTGACTGACTGACTGACTGAGTAACTTTCTGAAAGTCTGACTTAATGACTTTCTGGCTGTCTTTCTGATTGATTGATTGAATGAAAATTTTCCCCATTAGATGTTTTTCGGCTAATATGCTCAATGAGCATTTTTTCAAAATTTTAAAAATGCTCCATAATGTATCATTATCGATATTCATCAGTCGCTTATTTTATAAAAAAATAAAAAGGCCCACCACAAGCAATTGAAAAATTTGTGTTTTATTTCACTCAATAACCAGTAAACCATATGATGGTTGCATGTCGGATAGAATTATATTATTCAAAATAATAAAAACAAGAATCAAAAAGCTAAAAGCCAAATAACCGTTGTGTATAGTACATCATCACTGTTAAATTTTCCCATGAAGAAATCTATTATTCAAAAAATAATCGTCGATTAAATGAAATACGAAACTTTTGAGTTAAATAAATGGGATAATTTACAGGAGAGTCCGATAAAGTTTATGTAATGTTCATATAAGTATGCAGTCGTTTTAGAATAATGAAATTGGGTAAAAATTGGCATTTTTCCAAAGTTTGCATCAGCAAAAAACTTGCAAAATGGGCGTGTAAAGCGAACTGTAAAACAGGTGGTTTGAGAAAATTTTGAAATTATAGCCCATCCAGGGTTTCTTTTTAGCCTAGAATTTTTTGGCACGCAGTTTCAATTCAAATCTGTTTTTGGCGCGCGTTCAAAAATTCGAGAATTTTTTTCTTTTTCACAACGCATTGGGACAACTCAGAAAATTGAGCTTTTATCATTGCATTCATGCGTAACCGTCCCACGAACTTTATTTTTGATAACAAGAAACCCTGACCAAGCTATAGATATCATTTACCATTAGTTCAGAATCAGAAAATATTTTAGATTCACTTTCTAGTGATGGAAAAATACAGTATGGATAGTAAGAATAAAAAAAACAGGGAATGCGCCAAGTAGAAAAAAATGAAATCTTGAAAGTTTGTTGGCGGAAATAGTCAACTGGCCGAAGCGTAAAAAGATTCATATTTTGAATAAATAAGCCATTTTTGAAATTTATTCTCTGAATTTCACCAAATTTGTGATTTCCAATAATTTACAATCATCAAAAAGCTGCTTATTCTTTCCAAAAAAGGTATTAAAATAGTATGATTAAAAAACCAACAGTGTTCGTATTATCAAATCACCCGTTGAGCGCTTACAATCAAGTATGTAAATGAATAGATAAATGATTGTATGGATATTAAATGAAAAAATTTTTGAATATAATAGCGATCCTAATACATAACCCAGTGATTATTCGTTTATCATCCTTTTTTTCTAAATTTAAACATTAATGAGCTGTTTGAATAACGAAAAATTAAGCATGTTACATTCATGCTTAGTTTAGGAAAACTTGGCATAACTCGACTTCAAATCCTTATAACTTGCGTTTATCACAAAATAACAAACCATTTAATAAAAAAATTATTAAATTTCGGTAATTCGACTTCTCTCCGGAATTTTTCGCTCACCCACGTTCATCAGACTCAGAAAAATTTTCCAGCAACAAATTGCATTTTTCTTGAAAATTTGACTTTAACGGCGAATTATGTTTTAACCGAATTATTTCGGTTTTCCGGTGAACGGTTTACCGGTGGGGCCGGATTTAGCCGACCGGGCCGCCGAACTCGGTCGCGAGTTTGAATTCGCCGAATTGGACGAACTTGTTGGACTGGTCGCCTGATTTTGCTGACTAGCGACTAATCTGGCGGATGGACCGGATATAACCGGTTCGGGTAACGTGGGCTCACCGTGTTTGTCCAGGTAGCGGTTGACAGCTAGAAAAAAAGTGAGTGAGTGAGTTAGTGAGTGAGTGGGATAAGATAGCAAATCAGTCAGTCGGTCACCAGTCAGTCAGTCAGTCAGTCAGTCAGTCAGTCAGTCAGTCA
>CAXIWR010000537.1:7500-10000 GCA_964036265.1 Daptonema setosum | reverse complement strand
ATGAAGATGATGGTGTTGTTGCTGCTGTTGCTGCTGATGTTGTAGTTGTTGCTGTTGCTGTTGCTGTTGTTGGTGTTGCTGTTGGTGTGGGGGTTGTTGATGGTTATATGATTGTTGCTGTTGGTGTGGGGGTTGTTGATGGTTATATGATTGTTGCTGGTGCTGTTGCTGTTGTTGTGACTCATGTTGTTGTTGATGATGTGCCTGTTGATGTAACATCGATGCTTGAGGCGATAACTGACGCCCGTGCGCTGGTGAGGTAAACGACGTCAATTGACTGTGTTGTACCGATGGCTGAGGTGATAACTGATTTATATGTGTGGGATGAGATTGTTGTTGCTGTTGCTGTGAATGTTGTTGTCCACTAGATAACTTTAAAGACAGTGGATCACGATGGTTCTGTTGCGGTGACATCGGCGGTGGTGCGCTCATCGGCGGTGACTGGTTTGATTGTAATGGTTGGGTTGACCACTCTGTTGATCCCGACTGCTCAACGGAACCTTGACCACCGGAGTGCATCACCTGCGCGATGATTGACTTCATTGTGCCGCGGACAATCCGCGGCGGTTGGTTGACCTCGATCGGCAATCCACGATCCTTTGAAGATTTTATCTCCTTGAAAGATCGACTGTGTCGTAGCCGATCCCACCCACTGCCGCCACTCCCGTGACTCTTATCGACCAAAGTGCCATATGATTCATCGTTTTCCACCCGATTCAGTGTCGGGTTCGAGGCCATTCGAAGCTTGGCGGCGTCTAGTTGCTCCTGACTACCACTGGTGGCGGATGACTGAATCTTTCCAATAAACGCAGCGTGGAACATTGCTTGACGGCCAAAGACACCGGTGTCGCCAACTGTGGACGAAGTTGAACTGTTTCGAGAGGTGGCACGACGGTTAGCGATGATGGCCGTGAACTCTTTGGTGGTGAGCTTGCGCGACTGCTGGCGCTCCAGTTCGCGCTTTTTGCGATAGATAGACATTGTTGAAGAATTGGGCGAATTATAGCAGTGTGGTCATTATGCAGATCCGTGATTGAATAATTGATCTAGTTGAGCTTCGACTGTGCAGATCAAAGTTATCACTTGTCTAGATTAGCGTGTATTTCATTGGCAGTGATAGAGAACTCACGATGGCTGTGAGGAATAGGCAGTAATGTTGGTTTGATGTTACGAATATCACGAAAATTACCTCTATCCAAAAGTCATTTACGCAATTTATCATCGGTATCATTTAATATTTGGATGGCAATACGATTAACTTCAAAGCATTCGAACTTTATGATTAACAGGAGTGGATGTAGCTTGTAGGGCCAAAGCTCAATGTATGCAAAGTTTCACGACGACATATTAGAGAACCAAACAAACTAATTATTGACTCTTTAGCCGTCTTTTCGTGACGTCAATACTGGTTAGATCATCCAATTCATTCGTCGACAGACAATTACCGGTTGCCCGTGAAGTTTTGGACACTAATGAGTGAGCTGGAGGCTAAAAGTCTGGTCTTGTCAGGTTCATGATGTGGCAAACCCGTATGACATGAACTGTAACTCACTGGCTCTCTTTTTCTTTCAGTGGTCATAATACCATGACCAACTGGTCATGCGGACATCACTGAACCACCCGAAGCTCGGTACATGAAGGCTTAACTCTGCGGACCCAAGATCCATGCCCCCACCCTTTACGTACATTCCCTACGGGATCACGGCATAATATGGTACCTCATCCATAACTACGGTCGGTGGCACACATAGAAAACATGGTCTGTCGACATGCATACCAAGTTTGCGTGTCTCTTCGTAACGAATTAGCGGCTGCCGTGGACTTGGTTATTGATCGGTACTGCGATGAGGGAGTTCTCGGGTTACACCGCTCTATGGATCATCCCTCACCCTCCTCCTATCTCATAAACCCGTCCCCTCCCATGACTGGACACTAACCCGTCCGTTATACGTGCGTGAGTTTCTAATTTTTCGTGATGGTGTTGGTATGTGTGGTTGGAGTTTGTTATTGGTGTGGGTCGTTTTTAGGTTGGATGTAGCTGTTGAGGATGTTCGTTGGCCAGGTGATCGACTCTTGGACAATCGGCTACCAGTATCGACAGAACTGGTAGATGTTCGAGATATGGAAATCGTCGGTCGATGAAGTGGACTCCGACTGCTGGGAGTCGATGAAGCACTCGTGCTGGCTGCTGATCGCAGACCATATCCGCTGTTGACCATTTTGTTGTTGCTGTTGTTGTTGTTGTTGTTGTTGTTGTTGTTGTTGTTTTTAGAATTTTTTCGTAGTTTTTATGGTTGTTTCTAAATTATGATTGATTAACGATCACTGAAAGTTCTGAGTGATGAGTCATGTCAGCAAATATGTAATATGGTAATGAAAAATACGAAATGGGGAATTTATTAGCTCATTTGGGAAATTAATTTCGCATTGATGACTGGTTAACTTATAATATCGGACATCAGGTCTTGCAGAAAATTAGTTTCCTTAGCTGTGATGAGCC
>CAXIWR010000537.1:0-2500 GCA_964036265.1 Daptonema setosum | reverse complement strand
TTTAATTTCAAGCGATATTTTAACATTTAGCAGAGTTTGGTGAAGAAATTAATTGTGGTTTGAAGCAACTCTCATAAACGTTGTTCCAGTTTTTGTTGTTGTTTTTGTGATTGTTGTTGGTTGTTGTTGTTGTTGTCGTTGTTGTTAACTAACGCGGGATGTTCAGAGGCGGCTGCCGACTCCTGCCCCTTAGACGTGTTCGGTCTGAACGTGGTCTTTGCTGTCGACGGTACGGAAGCCTGTCGGCCCGTAGCACCAACCGGACGTTTCTGACCCGGAGGCGTGGCGCGTCGCGCCAAATTGGCGCTTGGGTGCGCTACCGGTGACAGGCCAGTACGCATCGAAAATCGCCCACCATCAGCGCGTCTGAAAGCAGGACATGAAAACATGCGGAAATTGGCACATTTAGAATAAATTAGCAGTTGACTGGCCTGTTATCAAACTTCAAAACAAACGCAATAAAACACAGATAAAAAAACAGCACTCTTAAGCGGAAACATTTAAGTAGGTTATTGATCACAAAAATATAAATAAATAACGAAAGACATTTGAGAGATTTTTTTCACGATTTTGGCCCGAATCACTCAACCTAAACATTTCGGCCTGAATCACCGAACCTAAACACTTCGGCCCGAATCACCGAACCTAAACATTTCGGCTCGAATCACCGAACCTGAACTTTTGGCCCGAATCACCGAACCTAAACATTTCGGCCCGAATCACCGAACCTGAACTTTCCGTCACTAGACACTGGCGGCGGTTTGCTGGTGACTGGAGGGTTGACCATCGACTGACGATTTCTTGGTGCCGGCTTGCTGGCTGTTGCTGCTGCCGAGACGTTGGAAGCCTACAAAATTACAAAACACGTGGTTCATCATTAACTTATTTTCTTTATGAAACATTTTGCCTGTATTTATTACTGACTGACTGACTGACTGACTGACTGACTGACTGACTAACCATTGCATCATTCGAACATCGACGACGGAATTTCGGATCTTCCTTCGTAAAAGTTTTCGATGGATCGATTGTTTTCTTTTCTTCCGGCTTACCGATTTTATCTCGACTACCTGAAAGTTTGGCGGATTCAATGACGGAATGAGTTATTCAAAAAGTGACGTGATGACTCACTCACTCACTCACTAGCTCACTCACTCACTCACTCACTCACTCACCCGTATTCTTGTTGTGATCATTGAGCTTGGCCAGTTCATGCAGCAGTTGAGCGGTCTCGGCGACCGGTCGGACAGTCGGAGCCGTTGGCTTTTTGACGTGTGGCCTGCAATTTTGAGAATCTTCTAAAAAATTCGAATTTTTTGAAAATTGATTTTGGTGGCAAAAAATTTTTGTTAGAGCAAGCGGAGCATGAGGCAGCCCGAGTGGTTCTGAAATTTGTGTTATAAGCGTTGGAATATCTGGGCATTCTATGGTATATTAATCGTGCATTGATGTAGACGGCCACACGTACGCACTGGTGGACAGATTAGTAATTATAAGTAGTAGTTTATTAGAATAGGGTAAAACAATCAGCACTTATTGTTGGCTTTTAGTTTAAAAAAATTATTATGATATACAAAAACTCCATAACCGTAACATGCAATAAAACTTGTGAATTCTCTCCAAAGCATTGATTCGGAAAGTGCTCTCATAAAAATCCTAGTTCATTACTGCGAAACATTACTTCACCGTCGGTTTTACGGCTGAGGTAAGATTCCATTGTCACATAAAACACATAGCAAGCATTGTTAATGTAGTTATCGGACTAAAAGTAAGTAGGATTCACACCCTGTAGTTAGTATAGGGGTCAGTTCTTTATGAATTACCGAGCGGGGTACCGAAGGTGAAGGTAAAGGGAAAAAAATTGGAATCGACCTTTATGAGTTTGATCTCAAAACTCTTTAAAGTTCGATTCAAAGTTTTTCATTTTGCCTTCACTTTGACCGTTCGGTAATAAAAAAACTGGTCCCTGTAGTTAGTAAGTGAGTGGCTAACGTTCTTCGGGTCTCTACGACGGGTACGGGTTGTTTTCTGCAAGGGCATTCGAAAAAACGTTACAAATAAAAACTTTCCATAAATATCTTATTAAGACCGGGAAAACTAACTCAAATGGGGATGGTTTTTGAAGAAGCTTGATACAACGGAGATTCTAGAAATTATTTTTTTTTCTGAAGAAGTAAACAGGAATTGTGCGCAGGGTAAATATTATGCGGCTGGAATAAGCAGAAATTAGGAGTATCGTGTTTGGTTTCATGATAACGATTGGTCACTATTTGATAAACTAGATTCTTATTATATTAATGGGTACCATGGAAAAGATTGATAAAAATATCAAGATCCCAACACTGGGAGGTTATGAGACTTCATTGTGTTATTTTGGTGTCGATGAAAAAAGTTTTTCAAAAAACTGTCTAAATTTTTTTGTTTTTTTTCAAGGTTTTAGAAAATTAGGAATGTAGTAAGAATACATTTTTTTAGAAAAGTTTCGAAAATTAAGAAAATC
>CAXIWR010000536.1:0-28000 GCA_964036265.1 Daptonema setosum | reverse complement strand
CACCTGTGGTACACTGGTCACGGGTTCCACGGAAATGGCTCAAAATTAGCCAAAATCAGACTTTATTCGCTTATAACTCGCGATAGAAAACTTGGATCGTCGAAAACTCACTTCCATCGTGTAGAGCGTGGTCGAATTGACCTAGAAACATGTTCAAATTGTCGAAAAGTTTTTTTAATGGAACCCATTTAATGGCACATGCCAGTTTTAGGGTCCCAAATACCGTAATTTTCAGTCGTCTGCAGGGCACGAGCCGGGAAACGTTTTTTCGCTAAATTCTATTCCATCCTAGTTGCAAACCACCAACTGGACCCAACTAGCAAGAATTTTCGACCCCAAGTCTTTCGTGGCACCTGTGGTACACTGGTCACGGGTTCCACGGAAATGGCTCAAAATTAGCCAAAATCAGGCTTTATTCGCTTATAACTCGCGATAGAAAACTCGGATCGTCGAAAACTCACTTCCATCGTGTAGAGCGTGGTCGAATTGACCTAGAAACATGTTCAAATTGCCGAAAAGTTTTTTTAATGGAACCCATTTAATGGCACATGCCAGTTTTAGGGTCCCAAATACCGTAATTTTCAGTCGTCTGCAGGGCACGAACCTGGAAACGTTTTTTCGCTAATTTCTATTAAATCCTAGTTGCAAACCACCAACTGGACCCAACTAGCCAGAATTTTCGACCCCAAGTCTTTCGTGGCACCTGTGGTACACTGGTCACGGGTTCCACGGAAATGGCTCAAAATTCGCCAAAATCAGGCTTTATTCGTTTATAACTCGCGATAGAAAACTCGGATCGTCGAAAACTCCCTTCCATCGTGTAGAGCGTGGTCGAATTGACCTAGAAACAAGTTCAAATTGCCGAAAAGTTGTTTTAATGGAACCCATTTAATGGCACATGCCAGTTTTAGGGTCCCAAATACCGTAATTTTCAGTCGTCTGCAGGGCACGAGCCTGGAAACGTTTTTTCGCTAAATTCTATTACATCCTAGTTGCAAACCACCAAATGGACCCAACTAGCATGAATTTTCGACCCCAAGTCTTTCGTGGCACCTGTGGTACACTGGTCACGGGTTCCACGGAAATGGCTCAAAATTAGCCAAAATCAGGCTTTATTCGCTTATAACTCGCGATAGAAAACTCGGATCGTCGAAAACTCACTTCCATCGTGTAGAGCGTGGTCGAATTGACCTAGAAACATGTTCAAATTGCCGAAAAGTTTTTTTAATGGAACCCATTTAATGGCACATGCCAGTTTTAGGGTCCCAAATACCGTAATTTTCAGTCGTCTGCAGGGCACGAGCCTGGAAACGTTTTTTCGCTAAATTCTATTACATCCTAGTTGCAAACCACCAACTGGACCCAACTAGCATGAATTTTCGACCCCAAGTCTTTCGTGGCACCTGTGGTACACTGGTCACGGGTTCCACGGAAACGGCTCAAAATTAGCCAAAACCAGGCTTTATTCGCTTATAACTCGCGATAGAAAACTCGGATCGTCGAAAACTCACTTCCATCGTGTTGAGCGTGGTCGAATTGACCTAGAAACATGTTCAAATTGCCGAAAAGTTTTTTTAATGGAACCCATTTAATGGCACATGCCAGTTTTAGGGTCCCAAATACCGTAATTTTCAGTCGTCTGCAGGGCACGAGCCTGGAAACGTTTTTCGCTAATTTCTATTACATCCTAGTTGCAAACCACCAACTGGACCCAACTAGCCAGAATTTTCGACCCCAAGTCTTTCGTGGCACCTGTGGTACACTGGTCACGGGTTCCACGGAAATGGCTCAAAATTTGCCAAAATCAGGCTTTATTCGTTTATAACTCGCGATAGAAACCTCGGATCGTCGAAAACTCACTTCCATCGTGTAGAGCGTGGTCGAATTGACCTAGAAACATGTTCAAATTGCCGAAAAGTTTTTTTAATGGAACCCATTTAATGGCACATGCCAGTTTTAGGGTCCCAAATACCGTAATTTTCAGTCGTCTGCAGAGCACGAGCCTGGAAACGTTTTTTCCATAAATTATATTACATCCTAGTTGCAAACCACCAACTGGACCCAACTAGCATGAATTTTCGACCCCAAGTCTTTCGTGGCACCTGTGGTACACTGGTCACGGGTTCCACGGAAATGGCTCAAAATTAGCCAAAATCAGGCTTTATTCGCTTATAACTCGCGATAGAAAACTTGGATCGTCGAAAACTCACTTCCATCGTGTAGAGCGTGGTCGAATTGACCTAGAAACATGTTCAAATTGTCGAAAAGTTTTTTTAATGGAACCCATTTAATGGCACATGCCAGTTTTAGGGTCCCAAATACCGTAATTTTCAGTCGTCTGCAGGGCACGAGCCGGGAAACGTTTTTTCGCTAAATTCTATTCCATCCTAGTTGCAAACCACCAACTGGACCCAACTAGCATGAATTTTCGACCCCAAGTCTTTCGTGGCACCTGTGGTACACTGGTCACGGGTTCCACGGAAATGGCTCAAAATTAGCCAAAATCAGGCTTTATTCGCTTATAACTCGCGATAGAAAACTCGGATCGTCGAAAACTCACTTCCATCGTGTAGAGCGTGGTCGAATTGACCTAGAAACATGTTCAAATTGCCGAAAAGTTTTTTTAATGGAACCCATTTAATGGCACATGCCAGTTTTAGGGTCCCAAATACCGTAATTTTCAGTCGTCTGCAGGGCACGAACCTGGAAACGTTTTTTCGCTAATTTCTATTAAATCCTAGTTGCAAACCACCAACTGGACCCAACTAGCCAGAATTTTCGACCCCAAGTCTTTCGTGGCACCTGTGGTACACTGGTCACGGGTTCCACGGAAATGGCTCAAAATTCGCCAAAATCAGGCTTTATTCGTTTATAACTCGCGATAGAAAACTCGGATCGTCGAAAACTCCCTTCCATCGTGTAGAGCGTGGTCGAATTGACCTAGAAACATGTTCAAATTGCCGAAAAGTTTTTTTAATGGAACCCATTTAATGGCACATGCCAGTTTTAGGGTCCCAAATACCGTAATTTTCAGTCGTCTGCAGGGCACGAGCCTGGAAACGTTTTTTCGCTAAATTCTATTACATCCTAGTTGCAAACCACCAACTGGACCCAACTAGCATGAATTTTCGACCCCAAGTCTTTCGTGGCACCTGTGGTACACTGGTCACGGGTTCCACGGAAATGGCTCAAAATTAGCCAAAATCAGGCTTTATTCGCTTATAACTCGCGATAGAAAACTCGGATCGTCGAAAACTCACTTCCATCGTGTAGAGCGTGGTCGAATTGACCTAGAAACATGTTCAAATTGCCGAAAAGTTTTTTTAATGGAACCCATTTAATGGCACATGCCAGTTTTAGGGTCCCAAATACCGTAATTTTCAGTCGTCTGCAGGGCACGAGCCTGGAAACGTTTTTTCGCTAAATTCTATTACATCCTAGTTGCAAACCACCAACTGGACCCAACTAGCATGAATTTTCGACCCCAAGTCTTTCGTGGCACCTGTGGTACACTGGTCACGGGTTCCACGGAAACGGCTCAAAATTAGCCAAAACCAGGCTTTATTCGCTTATAACTCGCGATAGAAAACTCGGATCGTCGAAAACTCACTTCCATCGTGTTGAGCGTGGTCGAATTGACCTAGAAACATGTTCAAATTGCCGAAAAGTTTTTTTAATGGAACCCATTTAATGGCACATGCCAGTTTTAGGGTCCCAAATACCGTAATTTTCAGTCGTCTGCAGGGCACGAGCCTGGAAACGTTTTTTCGCTAATTTCTATTACATCCTAGTTGCAAACCACCAACTGGACCCAACTAGCCAGAATTTTCGACCCCAAGTCTTTCGTGGCACCTGTGGTACACTGGTCACGGGTTCCACGGAAATGGCTCAAAATTTGCCAAAATCAGGCTTTATTCGTTTATAACTCGCGATAGAAACCTCGGATCGTCGAAAACTCACTTCCATCGTGTAGAGCGTGGTCGAATTGACCTAGAAACATGTTCAAATTGCCGAAAAGTTTTTTTAATGGAACCCATTTAATGGCACATGCCAGTTTTAGGGTCCCAAATACCGTAATTTTCAGTCGTCTGCAGGGCACGAGCCTGGAAACGTTTTTTCGCTAAATTATATTACATCCTAACTGCAAACCACCAACTGGACCCAACTAGCCAGAATTTTCGACCCCAAGTCTTTCGTGGCACCTGTGGTACACTGGTCACGGGTTCCACGGAAATGGCTCAAAATTAGCCAAAATCAGGCTTTATTCGCTTATAACTCGCGATAGAAATTTCGGATCGTCGAAAACTCACTTCCCTCGTGTAGAGCGTTGTCGAATTGACCTAGAAACATGTTCAAATTGTCGAAAAGTTTTTTTAATGGAACCCATTTAATGGCACATGCCAGTTTTAGGGTCCCAAATACCGTAATTTTCAGTCGTCTGCAGAGCACGAGCCTGGAAACGTTTTTTCCATAAATTATATTACATCCTAGTTGCAAACCACCAACTGGACCCAACTAGCATGAATTTTCGACCCCAAGTCTTTCGTGGCACCTGTGGTACACTGGTCACGGGTTCCACGGAAATGGCTCAAAATTAGCCAAAATCAGGCTTTATTCGCTTATAACTCGCGATAGAAAACTTGGATCGTCGAAAACTCACTTCCATCGTGTAGAGCGTGGTCGAATTGACCTAGAAACATGTTCAAATTGTCGAAAAGTTTTTTTAATGGAACCCATTTAATGGCACATGCCAGTTTTAGGGTCCCAAATACCGTAATTTTCAGTCGTCTGCAGGGCACGAGCCGGGAAACGTTTTTTCGCTAAATTCTATTCCATCCTAGTTGCAAACCACCAACTGGACCCAACTAGCATGAATTTTCGACCCCAAGTCTTTCGTGGCACCTGTGGTACACTGGTCACGGGTTCCACGGAAATGGCTCAAAATTAGCCAAAATCAGGCTTTATTCGCTTATAACTCGCGATAGAAAACTCGGATCGTCGAAAACTCACTTCCATCGTGTAGAGCGTGGTCGAATTGACCTAGAAACATGTTCAAATTGCCGAAAAGTTTTTTTAATGGAACCCATTTAATGGCACATGCCAGTTTTAGGGTCCCAAATACCGTAATTTTCAGTCGTCTGCAGGGCACGAACCTGGAAACGTTTTTTCGCTAATTTCTATTAAATCCTAGTTGCAAACCACCAACTGGACCCAACTAGCCAGAATTTTCGACCCCAAGTCTTTCGTGGCACCTGTGGTACACTGGTCACGGGTTCCACGGAAATGGCTCAAAATTCGCCAAAATCAGGCTTTATTCGTTTATAACTCGCGATAGAAAACTCGGATCGTCGAAAACTCCCTTCCATCGTGTAGAGCGTGGTCGAATTGACCTAGAAACATGTTCAAATTGCCGAAAAGTTTTTTTAATGGAACCCATTTAATGGCACATGCCAGTTTTAGGGTCCCAAATACCGTAATTTTCAGTCGTCTGCAGGGCACGAGCCTGGAAACGTTTTTTCGCTAAATTCTATTACATCCTAGTTGCAAACCACCAACTGGACCCAACTAGCATGAATTTTCGACCCCAAGTCTTTCGTGGCACCTGTGGTACACTGGTCACGGGTTCCACGGAAATGGCTCAAAATTAGCCAAAATCAGGCTTTATTCGCTTATAACTCGCGATAGAAAACTCGGATCGTCGAAAACTCACTTCCATCGTGTAGAGCGTGGTCGAATTGACCTAGAAACATGTTCAAATTGCCGAAAAGTTTTTTTAATGGAACCCATTTAATGGCACATGCCAGTTTTAGGGTCCCAAATACCGTAATTTTCAGTCGTCTGCAGGGCACGAGCCTGGAAACGTTTTTTCGCTAAATTCTATTACATCCTAGTTGCAAACCACCAACTGGACCCAACTAGCATGAATTTTCGACCCCAAGTCTTTCGTGGCACCTGTGGTACACTGGTCACGGGTTCCACGGAAACGGCTCAAAATTAGCCAAAACCAGGCTTTATTCGCTTATAACTCGCGATAGAAAACTCGGATCGTCGAAAACTCACTTCCATCGTGTTGAGCGTGGTCGAATTGACCTAGAAACATGTTCAAATTGCCGAAAAGTTTTTTTAATGGAACCCATTTAATGGCACATGCCAGTTTTAGGGTCCCAAATACCGTAATTTTCAGTCGTCTGCAGGGCACGAGCCTGGAAACGTTTTTTCGCTAATTTCTATTACATCCTAGTTGCAAACCACCAACTGGACCCAACTAGCCAGAATTTTCGACCCCAAGTCTTTCGTGGCACCTGTGGTACACTGGTCACGGGTTCCACGGAAATGGCTCAAAATTTGCCAAAATCAGGCTTTATTCGTTTATAACTCGCGATAGAAACCTCGGATCGTCGAAAACTCACTTCCATCGTGTAGAGCGTGGTCGAATTGACCTAGAAACATGTTCAAATTGCCGAAAAGTTTTTTTAATGGAACCCATTTAATGGCACATGCCAGTTTTAGGGTCCCAAATACCGTAATTTTCAGTCGTCTGCAGGGCACGAGCCTGGAAACGTTTTTTCGCTAAATTATATTACATCCTAACTGCAAACCACCAACTGGACCCAACTAGCCAGAATTTTCGACCCCAAGTCTTTCGTGGCACCTGTGGTACACTGGTCACGGGTTCCACGGAAATGGCTCAAAATTAGCCAAAATCAGGCTTTATTCGCTTATAACTCGCGATAGAAATTTCGGATCGTCGAAAACTCACTTCCCTCGTGTAGAGCGTTGTCGAATTGACCTAGAAACATGTTCAAATTGTCGAAAAGTTTTTTTAATGGAACCCATTTAATGGCACATGCCAGTTTTAGGGTCCCAAATACCGTAATTTTCAGTCGTCTGCAGGGCACGAGCCGGGAAACGTTTTTTCGCTAAATTCTATTCCATCCTAGTTGCAAACCACCAACTGGACTCAACTAGCATGAATTTTCGACCCCAAGTCTTTCGTGGCACCTGTGGTACACTGGTCACGGGTTCCTCGGAAATGGCTCAAAATTAGCCAAAATCAGGCTTTATTCGCTTATAACTCGCGATAGAAATTTCGGATCGTCGAAAACTCACTCCCATCGTGTAGAGCGTTGTCGAATTGACCTATAAACATGTTCAAATTGCCGAAAAGTTTTTTTAATGGAACCCATTTAATGGCACATGCCAGTTTTAGGGTCCCAAATACCGTAATTTTCAGTCGTCTGCAGGGCACGAGCCTGGAAACGTTTTTTCGCTAAATTCTATTACATCCTAGTTGCAAACCACCAACTGGACCCAACTAGCATGAATTTTCAACCCCAAGTCTTTCGTGGCACCTGTGGTACACTGGTCACGGGTTCCACGGAAATGGCTCAAAATTTGCCAAAATCAGGCTTTATTCGTTTATAACTCGCGATAGAAAACTCGGATCGTCGAAAACTCACTTCCATCGTGTAGAGCGTGGTAGAATTGACCTAGAAACATGTTCAAATTGCCGAAACGTTTTTTTAATGGAATCCATTTAATGGCACATGCCAGTTTTAGGGTCCCAAATACCGTAATTTTCAGTCGTCTGCAGGGCACGAGCCTGGAAACGTTTTTTCGCTAAATTCTATTACATCCTAGTTGCAAACCACCATCTGGACCCAACTAGCATGAATTTTCGACCCCAAGTCTTTCGTGGCACCTGTGGTACACTGGTCACGGGTTCCACGGAAATACCTCAAAATTAGCCAAAATCAGGCTTTATTCGCTTATAACTCGCGATAGAAAACTCGGATCGTCGAAAACTCACTTCCATCGTGTAGAGCGTGGTCGAATTGACCTAGAAACATGTTCAAATTGCCGAAAAGTTTTTTTTTAATGGAAGCCATTTAATGGCACATGCCAGTTTTAGGGTCCCAAATACCGTAATTTTCAGTCGTCTGCAGGGCACGAGCCTGGAAACGTTTTTTCGCTAAATTCTATTACATCCTAGTTGCAAACCACCATCTGGACCCAACTAGCATGAATTTTCGACCCCAAGTCTTTCGTGGCACCTGTGGTACACTGGTCACGGGTTCCACGGAAATGGCTCAAAATTAGCCAAAATCAGGCTTTATTCGTTTATAACTCGCGATAGAAAACTCGGATCGTCGAAAACTCACTTCCATCGTGTAGAGCGTGGTCGAATTGACCTAGAAACATGTTCAAATTGCCGAAAAGTTTTTTCAATGGAACCCATTTAATGGCACATGCCAGTTTTAGGGTCCCAAATACCGTAATTTTCAGTCGTCTGCAGGGCACGAGCCTGGAAACGTTTTTTCGCTAAATTCTATTAGATCCTAGTTGCAAACCACCAACTGGACCCAACTAGCATGAATTTTCGACCCCAAGTCTTTCGTGGCACCTGTGGTACACTGGTCACGGGTTCCACGGAAATGGCTCAAAATTAGCCAAAATCAGGCTTTATTCGCTTATAACTCGCGATAGAAAACTCGGATCGTCGAAAACTCACTTCCATCGTGTAGAGCGTGGTCGAATTGACCTAGAAACATGTTCAAATTGCCGAAAAGTTTTTTTAATGGAACCCATTTAATGGCACATGCCAGTTTTAGGGTCCCAAATACCGTAATTTTCAGTCGTCTGCAGGGCACGAGCCTGGAAACGTTTTTTCGCTAAATTCTATTACATCCTAGTTGCAAACCACCAACTGGACCCAACTAGCATGAATTTTCGACCCCAAGTCTTTCGTGGCACCTGTGGTACACTGGTCACGGGTTCCACGGAAACGGCTCAAAATTAGCCAAAACCAGGCTTTATTCGCTTATAACTCGCGATAGAAAACTCGGATCGTCGAAAACTCACTTCCATCGTGTTGAGCGTGGTCGAATTGACCTAGAAACATGTTCAAATTGCCGAAAAGTTTTTTTAATGGAACCCATTTAATGGCACATGCCAGTTTTAGGGTCCCAAATACCGTAATTTTCAGTCGTCTGCAGGGCACGAGCCTGGAAACGTTTTTTCGCTAATTTCTATTACATCCTAGTTGCAAACCACCAACTGGACCCAACTAGCCAGAATTTTCGACCCCAAGTCTTTCGTGGCACCTGTGGTACACTGGTCACGGGTTCCACGGAAATGGCTCAAAATTTGCCAAAATCAGGCTTTATTCGTTTATAACTCGCGATAGAAACCTCGGATCGTCGAAAACTCACTTCCATCGTGTAGAGCGTGGTCGAATTGACCTAGAAACATGTTCAAATTGCCGAAAAGTTTTTTTAATGGAACCCATTTAATGGCACATGCCAGTTTTAGGGTCCCAAATACCGTAATTTTCAGTCGTCTGCAGGGCACGAGCCTGGAAACGTTTTTTCGCTAAATTATATTACATCCTAACTGCAAACCACCAACTGGACCCAACTAGCCAGAATTTTCGACCCCAAGTCTTTCGTGGCACCTGTGGTACACTGGTCACGGGTTCCACGGAAATGGCTCAAAATTAGCCAAAATCAGGCTTTATTCGCTTATAACTCGCGATAGAAATTTCGGATCGTCGAAAACTCACTTCCCTCGTGTTGAGCGTGGTCGAATTGACCTAGAAACATGTTCAAATTGCCGAAAAGTTTTTTAATGGAACCCATTTAATGGCACATGCCAGTTTTAGGGTCCCAAATACCGTAATTTTCAGTCGTCTGCAGGGCACGAGCCTGGAAACGTTTTTTCGCTAATTTCTATTACATCCTAGTTGCAAACCACCAACTGGACCCAACTAGCCAGAATTTTCGACCCCAAGTCTTTCGTGGCACCTGTGGTACACTGGTCACGGGTTCCACGGAAATGGCTCAAAATTTGCCAAAATCAGGCTTTATTCGTTTATAACTCGCGATAGAAACCTCGGATCGTCGAAAACTCACTTCCATCGTGTAGAGCGTGGTCGAATTGACCTAGAAACATGTTCAAATTGCCGAAAAGTTTTTTTAATGGAACCCATTTAATGGCACATGCCAGTTTTAGGGTCCCAAATACCGTAATTTTCAGTCGTCTGCAGGGCACGAGCCTGGAAACGTTTTTTCGCTAAATTATATTACATCCTAACTGCAAACCACCAACTGGACCCAACTAGCCAGAATTTTCGACCCCAAGTCTTTCGTGGCACCTGTGGTACACTGGTCACGGGTTCCACGGAAATGGCTCAAAATTAGCCAAAATCAGGCTTTATTCGCTTATAACTCGCGATAGAAATTTCGGATCGTCGAAAACTCACTTCCCTCGTGTAGAGCGTTGTCGAATTGACCTAGAAACATGTTCAAATTGCCGAAAAGTTTTTTTAATGGAACCCATTTAATGGCACATGCCAGTTTTAGGGTCCCAAATACCGTAATTTTCAGTCGTCTGCAGGGCACGAGCCTGGAAACGTTTTTTCGCTAAATTCTATTACATCCTAGTTGCAAACCACCAACTGGACCCAACTAGCATGAATTTTCAACCCCAAGTCTTTCGTGGCACCTGTGGTACACTGGTCACGGGTTCCACGGAAATGGCTCAAAATTTGCCAAAATCAGGCTTTATTCGTTTATAACTCGCGATAGAAAACTCGGATCGTCGAAAACTCACTTCCATCGTGTAGAGCGTGGTAGAATTGACCTAGAAACATGTTCAAATTGCCGAAACGTTTTTTTAATGGAATCCATTTAATGGCACATGCCAGTTTTAGGGTCCCAAATACCGTAATTTTCAGTCGTCTGCAGGGCACGAGCCTGGAAACGTTTTTTCGCTAATTTCTATTACATCCTAGTTGCAAACCACCAACTGGACCCAACAAGCCAGAATTTTCAACCCCAAGTCTTTCGTGGCACCTGTGGTACACTGGTCACGGGTTCCACGGAAATGGCTCAAAATTTGCCAAAATCAGGCTTTATTCGTTTATAACTCGCGATAGAAAACTCGGATCGTCGAAAACTCACTTCCATCGTGTAGAGCGTGGTAGAATTGACCTAGAAACATGTTCAAATTGCCGAAACGTTTTTTTAATGGAACCCATTTAATGGCACATGCCAGTTTTAGGGTCCCAAATACCGTAATTTTCAGTCGTCTGCAGGGCACGAGCCTGGAAACGTTTTTTCGCTAAATTCTATTACATCCTAGTTGCAAACCACCATCTGGACCCAACTAGCATGAATTTTCGACCCCAAGTCTTTCGTGGCACCTGTGGTACACTGGTCACGGGTTCCACGGAAATACCTCAAAATTAGCCAAAATCAGGCTTTATTCGCTTATAACTCGCGATAGAAAACTCGGATCGTCGAAAACTCACTTCCATCGTGTAGAGCGTGGTCGAATTGACCTAGAAACATGTTCAAATTGCCGAAAAGTTTTTTTTAATGGAAGCCATTTAATGGCACATGCCAGTTTTAGGGTCCCAAATACCGTAATTTTCAGTCGTCTGCAGGGCACGAGCCTGGAAACGTTTTTTCGCTAAATTCTATTAGATCCTAGTTGCAAACCACCAACTGGACCCAACTAGCATGAATTTTCGACCCCAAGTCTTTCGTGGCACCTGTGGTACACTGGTCACGGGTTCCACGGAAATGGCTCAAAATTAGCCAAAATCAGGCTTTATTCGCTTATAACTCGCGATAGAAAACTCGGATCGTCGAAAACTCACTTCCATCGTGTAGAGCGTGGTCGAATTGACCTAGAAACATGTTCAAATTGCCGAAAAGTTTTTTTAATGGAACCCATTTAATGGCACATGCCAGTTTTAGGGTCCCAAATACCGTAATTTTCAGTCGTCTGCAGGGCACGAGCCTGGAAACGTTTTTTCGCTAAATTCTATTACATCCTAGTTGCAAACCACCAACTGGACCCAACTAGCATGAATTTTCGACCCCAAGTCTTTCGTGGCACCTGTGGTACACTGGTCACGGGTTCCACGGAAACGGCTCAAAATTAGCCAAAACCAGGCTTTATTCGCTTATAACTCGCGATAGAAAACTCGGATCGTCGAAAACTCACTTCCATCGTGTTGAGCGTGGTCGAATTGACCTAGAAACATGTTCAAATTGCCGAAAAGTTTTTTTAATGGAACCCATTTAATGGCACATGCCAGTTTTAGGGTCCCAAATACCGTAATTTTCAGTCGTCTGCAGGGCACGAGCCTGGAAACGTTTTTTCGCTAATTTCTATTACATCCTAGTTGCAAACCACCAACTGGACCCAACTAGCCAGAATTTTCGACCCCAAGTCTTTCGTGGCACCTGTGGTACACTGGTCACGGGTTCCACGGAAATGGCTCAAAATTTGCCAAAATCAGGCTTTATTCGTTTATAACTCGCGATAGAAACCTCGGATCGTCGAAAACTCACTTCCATCGTGTAGAGCGTGGTCGAATTGACCTAGAAACATGTTCAAATTGCCGAAAAGTTTTTTTAATGGAACCCATTTAATGGCACATGCCAGTTTTAGGGTCCCAAATACCGTAATTTTCAGTCGTCTGCAGGGCACGAGCCTGGAAACGTTTTTTCGCTAAATTATATTACATCCTAACTGCAAACCACCAACTGGACCCAACTAGCCAGAATTTTCGACCCCAAGTCTTTCGTGGCACCTGTGGTACACTGGTCACGGGTTCCACGGAAATGGCTCAAAATTAGCCAAAATCAGGCTTTATTCGCTTATAACTCGCGATAGAAATTTCGGATCGTCGAAAACTCACTTCCCTCGTGTTGAGCGTGGTCGAATTGACCTAGAAACATGTTCAAATTGCCGAAAAGTTTTTTAATGGAACCCATTTAATGGCACATGCCAGTTTTAGGGTCCCAAATACCGTAATTTTCAGTCGTCTGCAGGGCACGAGCCTGGAAACGTTTTTTCGCTAATTTCTATTACATCCTAGTTGCAAACCACCAACTGGACCCAACTAGCCAGAATTTTCGACCCCAAGTCTTTCGTGGCACCTGTGGTACACTGGTCACGGGTTCCACGGAAATGGCTCAAAATTTGCCAAAATCAGGCTTTATTCGTTTATAACTCGCGATAGAAACCTCGGATCGTCGAAAACTCACTTCCATCGTGTAGAGCGTGGTCGAATTGACCTAGAAACATGTTCAAATTGCCGAAAAGTTTTTTTAATGGAACCCATTTAATGGCACATGCCAGTTTTAGGGTCCCAAATACCGTAATTTTCAGTCGTCTGCAGGGCACGAGCCTGGAAACGTTTTTTCGCTAAATTATATTACATCCTAACTGCAAACCACCAACTGGACCCAACTAGCCAGAATTTTCGACCCCAAGTCTTTCGTGGCACCTGTGGTACACTGGTCACGGGTTCCACGGAAATGGCTCAAAATTAGCCAAAATCAGGCTTTATTCGCTTATAACTCGCGATAGAAATTTCGGATCGTCGAAAACTCACTTCCCTCGTGTAGAGCGTTGTCGAATTGACCTAGAAACATGTTCAAATTGCCGAAAAGTTTTTTTAATGGAACCCATTTAATGGCACATGCCAGTTTTAGGGTCCCAAATACCGTAATTTTCAGTCGTCTGCAGGGCACGAGCCTGGAAACGTTTTTTCGCTAAATTCTATTACATCCTAGTTGCAAACCACCAACTGGACCCAACTAGCATGAATTTTCAACCCCAAGTCTTTCGTGGCACCTGTGGTACACTGGTCACGGGTTCCACGGAAATGGCTCAAAATTTGCCAAAATCAGGCTTTATTCGTTTATAACTCGCGATAGAAAACTCGGATCGTCGAAAACTCACTTCCATCGTGTAGAGCGTGGTAGAATTGACCTAGAAACATGTTCAAATTGCCGAAACGTTTTTTTAATGGAATCCATTTAATGGCACATGCCAGTTTTAGGGTCCCAAATACCGTAATTTTCAGTCGTCTGCAGGGCACGAGCCTGGAAACGTTTTTTCGCTAATTTCTATTACATCCTAGTTGCAAACCACCAACTGGACCCAACAAGCCAGAATTTTCAACCCCAAGTCTTTCGTGGCACCTGTGGTACACTGGTCACGGGTTCCACGGAAATGGCTCAAAATTTGCCAAAATCAGGCTTTATTCGTTTATAACTCGCGATAGAAAACTCGGATCGTCGAAAACTCACTTCCATCGTGTAGAGCGTGGTAGAATTGACCTAGAAACATGTTCAAATTGCCGAAACGTTTTTTTAATGGAACCCATTTAATGGCACATGCCAGTTTTAGGGTCCCAAATACCGTAATTTTCAGTCGTCTGCAGGGCACGAGCCTGGAAACGTTTTTTCGCTAAATTCTATTACATCCTAGTTGCAAACCACCATCTGGACCCAACTAGCATGAATTTTCGACCCCAAGTCTTTCGTGGCACCTGTGGTACACTGGTCACGGGTTCCACGGAAATACCTCAAAATTAGCCAAAATCAGGCTTTATTCGCTTATAACTCGCGATAGAAAACTCGGATCGTCGAAAACTCACTTCCATCGTGTAGAGCGTGGTCGAATTGACCTAGAAACATGTTCAAATTGCCGAAAAGTTTTTTTTAATGGAAGCCATTTAATGGCACATGCCAGTTTTAGGGTCCCAAATACCGTAATTTTCAGTCGTCTGCAGGGCACGAGCCTGGAAACGTTTTTTCGCTAAATTCTATTACATCCTAGTTGCAAACCACCATCTGGACCCAACTAGCATGAATTTTCGACCCCAAGTCTTTCGTGGCACCTGTGGTACACTGGTCACGGGTTCCACGGAAATGGCTCAAAATTAGCCAAAATCAGGCTTTATTCGCTTATAACTCGCGATAGAAAACTCGGATCGTCGAAAACTCACTTCCATCGTGTAGAGCGTGGTCGAATTGACCTAGAAACATGTTTAAATTGCCGAAAAGTTTTTTTAATGGAACCCATTTAATGGCACATGCCAGTTTTAGGGTCCCAAATACCGTAATTTTCAGTCGTCTGCAGGGCACGAGCCTGGAAACGTTTTTTCGCTAAATTCTATTACATCCTAGTTGCAAACCACCAACTGGACCCAACTAGCCAAAATTTTCGACCCCAAGTCTTTCGTGGCACCTGTGGTACACTGGTCACGGGTTCCACGGAAATGGCTCAAAATTAGCCAAAATCAGGCTTTATTCGCTTATAACTCGCGATAGAAATTTCGGATCGTCGAAAACTCACTTCCATCGTGTAGAGCGTTGTCGAAATGACCTATAAACATGTTCAAATTGTCGAAAAGTTTTTTTAATGGAACCCATTTAATGGCACATGCCAGTTTTAGGGTCCCAAATACCGTAATTTTCAGTCGTCTGCAGGGCACGAGCCGGGAAACGTTTTTTCGCTAAATTCTATTCCATCCTAGTTGCAAACCACCAACTGGACCCAACTAGCATGAATTTTCGACCCCAAGTCTTTCGTGGCACCTGTGGTACACTGGTCACGGGTTCCACGGAAATGGCTCAAAATTAGCCAAAATCAGGCTTTATTCGCTTATAACTCGCGATAGAAATTTCGGATCGTCGAAAACTCACTTCCATCGTGTAGAGCGTTGTCGAATTGACCTAGAAACATGTTCAAATTGCCGAAAAGTTTTTTTAATGGAACCCATTTAATGGCACATGCCAGTTTTAGGGTCCCAAATACCGTAATTTTCAGTCGTCTGCAGGGCACGAGCCTGGAAACGTTTTTTCGCTAAATTCTATTACATCCTAGTTGCAAACCACCAACTGGACCCAACTAGCATGAATTTTCGACCCCAAGTCTTTCGTGGCACCTGTGGTACACTGGTCACGGGTTCCACGGAAATGGCTCAAAATTAGCCAAAACCAGGCTTTACTCGCTTATAACTCGCGATAGAAAACTCGGATCGTCGAAAACTCACTTCCATCGTGTAGAGCGTGGTCGAATTGACCTAGAAGCATGTTCAAATTGCCGAAAAGTTTTTTTAATGGAACCCATTTAATGGCACATGCCAGTTTTAGGGTCCCAAATACCGTAATTTTCAGTCGTCTGCAGGGCACGAGCCTGGAAACGTTTTTTCGCTAAATTCTATTACATCCTAGTTGCAAACCACCAACTGGAACCAACTAGCATGAATTTTCGACCCCAAGTCTTTCGTGGCACCTGTGGTACACTGGTCACGGGTTCCACGGAAATGGCTCAAAATTAGCCAAAATCAGGCTTTATTCGCTTATAACTCGCGATAGAAAACTCGGATCGTCGAAAACTCACTTCCATCGTGTAGAGCGTGGTCGAATTGACCTAGAAACATGTTCAAATTGCCGAAAAGTTTTTTTAATGGAACCCATTTAATGGCACATGCCAGTTTTAGGGTCCCAAATACCGTAATTTTCAGTCGTCTGCAGGGCACGAGCCTGGAAACGTTTTTTTCGCTAAATTCTATTACATCCTAGTTGCAAACCACCATCTGGACCCAACTAGCATGAATTTTCGACCCCAAGTCTTTCGTGGCACCTGTGGTACACTGGTCACGGGTTCCACGGAAATGACTCAAAATTAGCCAAAATCAGGCTTTATTCGCTTATAACTCGCGATAGAAAACTCGGATCGTCGAAAACTCACTTCCATCGTGTAGAGCGTGGTCGAATTGACCTAGAAACATGTTCAAATTGCCGAAACGTTTTTTTAATGGAACCCATTTAATGGCACATGCCAGTTTTAGGGTCCCAAATACCGTAATTTTCAGTCGTCTGCAGGGCACGAGCCTGGAAACGTTTTTTCGCTAAATTCTATTACATCCTAGTTGCAAACCACCATCTGGACCCAACTAGCATGAATTTTCGACCCCAAGTCTTTCGTGGCACCTGTGGTACACTGGTCACGGGTTCCACGGAAATACCTCAAAATTAGCCAAAATCAGGCTTTATTCGCTTATAACTCGCGATAGAAAACTCGGATCGTCGAAAACTCACTCCCATCGTGTAGAGCGTGGTCGAATTGACCTAGAAACATGTTCAAATTGCCGAAAAGTTTTTTTTAATGGAAGCCATTTAATGGCACATGCCAGTTTTAGGGTCCCAAATACCGTAATTTTCAGTCGTCTGCAGGGCACGAGCCTGGAAACGTTTTTTCGCTAAATTCTATTACATCCTAGTTGCAAACCACCATCTGGACCCAACTAGCATGAATTTTCGACCCCAAGTCTTTCGTGGCACCTGTGGTACACTGGTCACGGGTTCCACGGAAATGGCTCAAAATTAGCCAAAATCAGGCTTTATTCGCTTATAACTCGCGATAGAAATTTCGGATCGTCGAAAACTCACTTCCATCGTGTAGAGCGTTGTCGAAATGACCTATAAACATGTTCAAATTGTCGAAAAGTTTTTTTAATGGAACCCATTTAATGGCACATGCCAGTTTTAGGGTCCCAAATACCGTAATTTTCAGTCGTCTGCAGGGCACGAGCCGGGAAACGTTTTTTCGCTAATTTCTATTACATCCTAGTTGCAAACCACCAACTGGACCCACCTAGCCGGAATTTTTGACCCCAAGTCTTTCGTGGCACCTGTGGTACACTGGTCACGGGTTCCACGGAAATGGCTCAAAATTAGCCAAAATCAGGGTTTATTCGCTTATAACTCGCGATAGAAAACTCGGATCGTCGAAAACTCACTTCCATCGTGTAGAGCGTGGTCGAATTGACCTAGAAACATGTTCAAATTGCCGAAAAGTTTTTTTAATGGAACCCATTTAATGGCACACGCCAGTTTTAGGGTCCCAAATACCGTAATTTTCAGTCGTCTGCAGGGCACGAGCCTGGAAACGTTTTTTCGCTAAATTCTATTACATCCTAGTTGCAAACCACCATCTGGACCCAACTAGCATGAATTTTCGACCCCAAGTCTTTCGTGGCACCTGTGGTACACTGGTCACGGGTTCCACGGAAATGACTCAAAATTAGCCAAAATCAGGCTTTATTCGCTTATAACTCGCGATAGAAAACTCGGATCGTCGAAAACTCACTTCCATCGTGTAGAGCGTGGTCGAATTGACCTAGAAACATGTTCAAATTGCCGAAAAGTTTTTTTAATGGAACCCATTTAATGGCACATGCCAGTTTTAGGGTCCCAAATACCGTAATTTTCAGTCGTCTGCAGGGCACGAGCCTGGAAACGTTTTTTCGCTAAATTCTATTACATCCTAGTTGCAAACCACCATCTGGACCCAACTAGCATGAATTTTCGACCCCAAGTCTTTCGTGGCACCTGTGGTACACTGGTCACGGGTTCCACGGAAATACCTCAAAATTAGCCAAAATCAGGCTTTATTCGCTTATAACTCGCGATAGAAAACTCGGATCGTCGAAAACTCACTCCCATCGTGTAGAGCGTGGTCGAATTGACCTAGAAACATGTTCAAATTGCCGAAAAGTTTTTTTTAATGGAAGCCATTTAATGGCACATGCCAGTTTTAGGGTCCCAAATACCGTAATTTTCAGTCGTCTGCAGGGCACGAGCCTGGAAACGTTTTTTCGCTAAATTCTATTACATCCTAGTTGCAAACCACCATCTGGACCCAACTAGCATGAATTTTCGACCCCAAGTCTTTCGTGGCACCTGTGGTACACTGGTCACGGGTTCCACGGAAATGGCTCAAAATTAGCCAAAATCAGGCTTTATTCGCTTATAACTCGCGATAGAAATTTCGGATCGTCGAAAACTCACTTCCATCGTGTAGAGCGTTGTCGAAATGACCTATAAACATGTTCAAATTGTCGAAAAGTTTTTTTAATGGAACCCATTTAATGGCACATGCCAGTTTTAGGGTCCCAAATACCGTAATTTTCAGTCGTCTGCAGGGCACGAGCCGGGAAACGTTTTTTCGCTAAATTCTATTCCATCCTAGTTGCAAACCACCAACTGGACCCAACTAGCATGAATTTTCGACCCCAAGTCTTTCGTGGCACCTGTGGTACACTGGTCACGGGTTCCACGGAAATGGCTCAAAATTAGCCAAAATCAGGCTTTATTCGCTTATAACTCGCGATAGAAATTTCGGATCGTCGAAAACTCACTTCCATCGTGTAGAGCGTTGTCGAATTGACCTAGAAACATGTTCAAATTGCCGAAAAGTTTTTTTAATGGAACCCATTTAATGGCACATGCCAGTTTTAGGGTCCCAAATACCGTAATTTTCAGTCGTCTGCAGGGCACGAGCCTGGAAACGTTTTTTCGCTAAATTCTATTACATCCTAGTTGCAAACCACCAACTGGACCCAACTAGCATGAATTTTCGACCCCAAGTCTTTCGTGGCACCTGTGGTACACTGGTCACGGGTTCCACGGAAATGGCTCAAAATTAGCCAAAACCAGGCTTTACTCGCTTATAACTCGCGATAGAAAACTCGGATCGTCGAAAACTCACTTCCATCGTGTAGAGCGTGGTCGAATTGACCTAGAAGCATGTTCAAATTGCCGAAAAGTTTTTTTAATGGAACCCATTTAATGGCACATGCCAGTTTTAGGGTCCCAAATACCGTAATTTTCAGTCGTCTGCAGGGCACGAGCCTGGAAACGTTTTTTCGCTAAATTCTATTACATCCTAGTTGCAAACCACCAACTGGAACCAACTAGCATGAATTTTCGACCCCAAGTCTTTCGTGGCACCTGTGGTACACTGGTCACGGGTTCCACGGAAATGGCTCAAAATTAGCCAAAATCAGGCTTTATTCGCTTATAACTCGCGATAGAAAACTCGGATCGTCGAAAACTCACTTCCATCGTGTAGAGCGTGGTCGAATTGACCTAGAAACATGTTCAAATTGCCGAAAAGTTTTTTTAATGGAACCCATTTAATGGCACATGCCAGTTTTAGGGTCCTAAATACCGTAATTTTCAGTCGTCTGCAGGGCACGAGCCTGGAAACGTTTTTTTCGCTAAATTCTATTACATCCTAGTTGCAAACCACCATCTGGACCCAACTAGCATGAATTTTCGACCCCAAGTCTTTCGTGGCACCTGTGGTACACTGGTCACGGGTTCCACGGAAATGACTCAAAATTAGCCAAAATCAGGCTTTATTCGCTTATAACTCGCGATAGAAAACTCGGATCGTCGAAAACTCACTTCCATCGTGTAGAGCGTGGTCGAATTGACCTAGAAACATGTTCAAATTGCCGAAACGTTTTTTTAATGGAACCCATTTAATGGCACATGCCAGTTTTAGGGTCCCAAATACCGTAATTTTCAGTCGTCTGCAGGGCACGAGCCTGGAAACGTTTTTTCGCTAAATTCTATTACATCCTAGTTGCAAACCACCATCTGGACCCAACTAGCATGAATTTTCGACCCCAAGTCTTTCGTGGCACCTGTGGTACACTGGTCACGGGTTCCACGGAAATACCTCAAAATTAGCCAAAATCAGGCTTTATTCGCTTATAACTCGCGATAGAAAACTCGGATCGTCGAAAACTCACTCCCATCGTGTAGAGCGTGGTCGAATTGACCTAGAAACATGTTCAAATTGCCGAAAAGTTTTTTTTAATGGAAGCCATTTAATGGCACATGCCAGTTTTAGGGTCCCAAATACCGTAATTTTCAGTCGTCTGCAGGGCACGAGCCTGGAAACGTTTTTTCGCTAAATTCTATTACATCCTAGTTGCAAACCACCATCTGGACCCAACTAGCATGAATTTTCGACCCCAAGTCTTTCGTGGCACCTGTGGTACACTGGTCACGGGTTCCACGGAAATGGCTCAAAATTAGCCAAAATCAGGCTTTATTCGCTTATAACTCGCGATAGAAAACTCGGATCGTCGAAAACTCACTTCCATCGTGTAGAGCGTGGTCGAATTGACCTAGAAACATGTTTAAATTGCCGAAAAGTTTTTTTAATGGAACCCATTTAATGGCACATGCCAGTTTTAGGGTCCCAAATACCGTAATTTTCAGTCGTCTGCAGGGCACGAGCCTGGAAACGTTTTTTCGCTAAATTCTATTACATCCTAGTTGCAAACCACCAACTGGACCCAACTAGCCAGAATTTTCGACCCGAAGTCTTTCGTGGCACCTGTGGTACACTGGTCACGGGTTCCACGGAAATGGCTCAAAATTAGCCAAAATCAGGTTTATTCGCTTATAACTCGCGATAGAAAACTCGGATCGTCGAAAACTCACTTCCATCGTGTAGAGCGTGATCGAATTGACCTAGAAACATGTTCAAATTGCCGAAAAGTTGTTTTAATGGAACCCATTTAATGGCACATGCCAGTTTTAGGGTCCCAAATACCGTAATTTTCAGTCGTCTGCAGGGCACGAGCCTGGAAACGTTTTTTCGCTAAATTCTATTACATCCTAGTTGCAAACCACCAACTGGACCCAACTAGCATGAATTTTCGACCCCAAGTCTTTCGTGGCACCTGTGGTACACTGGTCACGGGTTCCACGGAAATGGCTCAAACTTAGCCAAAATCAGGCTTTATTCGCTTATAACTCGCGATAGAAAACTCGGATCGTCGAAAACTCACTTCCATCGTGTAGAGCGTGGTCGATTTGACCTAGAAACATGTTTAAATTGCCGAAAAGTTTTTTTAATGGAACCCATTTAATGGCACATGCCAGTTTTAGGGTCCCAAATACCGTAATTTTCAGTCGTCTGCAGGGCACGAGCCTGGAAACGTTTTTTCGCTAAATTCTATTACATCCTAGTTGCAAACCACCAACTGGACCCAACTAGCATGAATTTTCGACCCCAAGTCTTTCGTGGCACCTGTGGTACACTGGTCACGGGTTCCACGGAAATGGCTCAAAATTAGCCAAAATCAGGCTTTATTCGCTTATAACTCGCGATAGAAAACTCGGATCGTCGAAAACTCACTTCCATCGTGTAGAGCGTAGTCGAATTGACCTAGAAACATGTTCAAATTGCCGAAAAGTTTTTTTAATGGAACCCATTTAATGGCACATGCCAGTTTTAGGGTCCCAAATACCGTAATTTTCAGTCGTCTGCAGGGCACGAGCCTGGAAACGTTTTTTCGCTAAATTCTATTACATCCTAGTTGCAAACCACCAACTGGACCCAACTAGCATGAATTTTCGACCCCAAGTCTTTCGTGGCACCTGTGGTACACTGGTCACGGGTTCCACGGAAATGGCTCAAAATTAGCCAAAACCAGGCTTTACTCGCTTATAACTCGCGATAGAAAACTCGGATCGTCGAAAACTCACTTCCATCGTGTAGAGCGTGGTCGAATTGACCTAGAAGCATGTTCAAATTGCCGAAAAGTTTTTTTAATGGAACCCATTTAATGGCACATGCCAGTTTTAGGGTCCCAAATACCGTAATTTTCAGTCGTCTGCAGGGCACGAGCCTGGAAACGTTTTTTCGCTAAATTCTATTACATCCTAGTTGCAAACCACCAACTGGAACCAACTAGCATGAATTTTCGACCCCAAGTCTTTCGTGGCACCTGTGGTACACTGGTCACGGGTTCCACGGAAATGGCTCAAAATTAGCCAAAATCAGGCTTTATTCGCTTATAACTCGCGATAGAAAACTCGGATCGTCGAAAACTTACTTCCATCGTGTAGAGCGTGGTCGAATTGACCTAGAAACATGTTCAAATTGCCGAAAAGTTTTTTTAATGGAACCCATTTAATGGCACATGCCAGTTTTAGGGTCCCAAATACCGTAATTTTCAGTCGTCTGCAGGGCACGAGCCTGGAAATGTTTTTTCGCTAATTTCTATTACATCCTAGTTGCAAACCACCAACTGGACCCACCTAGCCGGAATTTTTGACCCCAAGTCTTTCGTGGCACCTGTGGTACACTGGTCACGGGTTCCACGGAAATGGCTCAAAATTAGCCAAAATCAGGGTTTATTCGCTTATAACTCGCGATAGAAAACTCGGATCGTCGAAAACTCACTTCCATCGTGTAGAGCGTGGTCGAATTGACCTAGAAACATGTTCAAATTGCCGAAAAGTTTTTTTAATGGAACCCATTTAATGGCACATGCCAGTTTTAGGGTCCCAAATACCGTAATTTTCAGTCGTCTGCAGGGCACGAGCCTGGAAACGTTTTTTTCGCTAAATTCTATTACATCCTAGTTGCAAACCACCATCTGGACCCAACTAGCATGAATTTTCGACCCCAAGTCTTTCGTGGCACCTGTGGTACACTGGTCACGGGTTCCACGGAAATGGCTCAAAATTAGCCAAAACCAGGCTTTACTCGCTTATAACTCGCGATAGAAAACTCGGATCGTCGAAAACTCACTTCCATCGTGTAGAGCGTGGTCGAATTGACCTAGAAACATGTTTAAATTGCCGAAAAGTTTTTTTAATGGAACCCATTTAATGGCACATGCCAGTTTTAGGGTCCCAAATACCGTAATTTTCAGTCGTCTGCAGGGCACGAGCCGGGAAACGTTTTTTCGCTAAATTCTATTCCATCCTAGTTGCAAACCACCAACTGGACCCAACTAGCATGAATTTTCGACCCCAAGTCTTTCGTGGCACCTGTGGTACACTGGTCACGGGTTCCACGGAAATGGCTCAAAATTAGCCAAAATCAGGCTTTATTCGCTTATAACTCGCGATAGAAATTTCGGATCGTCGAAAACTCACTTCCATCGTGTAGAGCGTTGTCGAATTGACCTAGAAACATGTTCAAATTGCCGAAAAGTTCTTTTAATGGAACCCATTTAATGGCACATGCCAGTTTTAGGGTCCCAAATACCGTAATTTTCAGTCGTCTGCAGGGCACGAGCCTGGAAACGTTTTTTCGCTAAATTCTATTACATCCTAGTTGCAAACCACCAACTGGACCCAACTAGCATGAATTTTCGACCCCAAGTCTTTCGTGGCACCTGTGGTACACTGGTCACGGGTTCCACGGAAATGGCTCAAAATTAGCCAAAACCAGGCTTTACTCGCTTATAACTCGCGATAGAAAACTCGGATCGTCGAAAACTCACTTCCATCGTGTAGAGCGTGGTCGAATTGACCTAGAAGCATGTTCAAATTGCCGAAAAGTTTTTTTAATGGAACCCATTTAATAGCACATGCCAGTTTTAGGGTCCCAAATACCGTAATTTTCAGTCGTCTGCAGGGCACGAGCCTGGAAACGTTTTTTCGCTAAATTCTATTACATCCTAGTTGCAAACCACCAACTGGAACCAACTAGCATGAATTTTCGACCCCAAGTCTTTCGTGGCACCTGTGGTACACTGGTCACGGGTTCCACGGAAATGGCTCAAAATTAGCCAAAATCAGGCTTTATTCGCTTATAACTCGCGATAGAAAACTCGGATCGTCGAAAACTCACTTCCATCGTGTAGAGCGTGGTCGAATTGACCTAGAAACATGTTCAAATTGCCGAAAAGTTTTTTTAATGGAACCCATTTAATGGCACATGCCAGTTTTAGGGTCCCAAATACCGTAATTTTCAGTCGTCTGCAGGGCACGAGCCTGGAAACGTTTTTTCGCTAAATTCTATTACATCCTAGTTGCAAACCACCAACTGGAACCAACTAGCATGAATTTTCGACCCCAAGTCTTTCGTGGCACCTGTGGTACACTGGTCACGGGTTCCACGGAAATGGCTCAAAATTAGCCAAAATCAGGCTTTATTCGCTTATAACTCGCGATAGAAAACTCGGATCGTCGAAAACTCACTTCCATCGTGTAGAGCGTGGTCGAATTGACCTAGAAACATGTTCAAATTGCCGAAAAGTTTTTTTAATGGAACCCATTTAATGGCACATGCCAGTTTTAGGGTCCCAAATACCGTAATTTTCAGTCGTCTGCAGGGCACGAGCCTGGAAACGTTTTTTCGCTAAATTCTATTACATCCTAGTTGCAAACCACCAACTGGAACCAACTAGCATGAATTTTCGACCCCAAGTCTTTCGTGGCACCTGTGGTACACTGGTCACGGGTTCCACGGAAATGGCTCAAAATTAGCCAAAATCAGGCTTTATTCGCTTATAACTCGCGATAGAAAACTCGGATCGTCGAAAACTCACTTCCATCGTGTAGAGCGTGGTCGAATTGACCTAGAAGCATGTTCAAATTGCCGAAAAGTTTTTTTAATGGAACCCATTTAATGGCACATGCCAGTTTTAGGGTCCCAAATACCGTAATTTTCAGTCGTCTGCAGGGCACGAGCCTGGAAACGTTTTTTCGCTAAATTCTATTACATCCTAGTTGCAAACCACCAACTGGAACCAACTAGCATGAATTTTCGACCCCAAGTCTTTCGTGGCACCTGTGGTACACTGGTCACGGGTTCCACGGAAATGGCTCAAAATTAGCCAAAATCAGGCTTTATTCGCTTATAACTCGCGATAGAAAACTCGGATCGTCGAAAACTCACTTCCATCGTGTAGAGCGTGGTCGAATTGACCTAGAAACATGTTCAAATTGCCGAAAAGTTTTTTTAATGGAACCCATTTAATGGCACATGCCAGTTTTAGGGTCCCAAATACCGTAATTTTCAGTCGTCTGCAGGGCACGAGCCGGGAAACGTTTTTTCGCTAAATTCTATTCCATCCTAGTTGCAAACCACCAGCTGGACCCAACTAGCATGAATTTTTGACCCCAAGTCTTTCGTGGCACCTGTGGTACACTGGTCACGGGTTCCACGGAAATATCTCAAAATTAGCCAAAATCAGGCTTTATTCGCTTATAACTCGCGATAGAAAACTCGGATCGTCGAAAACTCACTTCCATCGTGTAGAGCGTGGTCGAATTGACCTAGAAACATGTTCAAATTGCCGAAAAGTTTTTTTTAATGGAAGCCATTTAATGGCACATGCCAGTTTTAGGGTCCCAAATACCGTAATTTTCAGTCGTCTGCAGGGCACGAGCCTGGAAACGTTTTTTCGCTAAATTCTATTACATCCTAGTTGCAAACCACTATCTGGACCCAACTAGCATGATTTTTCGACCCCAAGTCTTTCGTGGCACCTGTGGTACACTGGTCACGGGTTCCACGGAAATGGCTCAAAATTAGCCAAAATCAGGCTTTATTCGCTTATAACTCGCGATAGAAAACTCAGATCGTCGAAAACTCACTTCCATCGTGTAGAGCGTGGTCGAATTGACTCAGAAACATGTTCAAATTGCCGAAAAGTTTTTTTAATGGAACCCATTTAATGGCACATGCCAGTTTTAGGGTCCCAAATACCGTAATTTTCAGTCGTCTGCAGGGCACGAGCCTGGAAACGTTTTTTTCGCTAAATTCTATTACATCCTAGTTGCAAACCACCAACTGGACCCAACTAGCATGAATTTTCGACCCCAAGTCTTTCGTGGCACCTGTGGTACACTGGTCACGGGTTCCTCGGAAATGGCTCAAAATTAGCCAAAATCAGGCTTTATTCGCTTATAACTCGCGATAGAAATTTCGGATCGTCGAAAACTCACTTCCATCGTGTAGAGCGTTGTCGAATTGACCTAGAAACATGTTCAAATTGCCGAAAAGTTTTTTTAATGGAACCCATTTAATGGCACATGCCAGTTTTAGGGTCCCAAATACCGTAATTTTCAGTCGTCTGCAGGGCACGAGCCTGGAAACGTTTTTTCGCTGAATTCTATTACATCCTAGTTGCAAACCACCAACTGGACCCAACTAGCATGAATTTTCAACCCCAAGTCTTTCGTGGCACCTGTGGTACACTGGTCACGGGTTCCACGGAAATGGCTCAAAATTTGCCAAAATCAGGCTTTATTCGTTTATAACTCGCGATAGAAAACTCGGATCGTCGAAAACTCACTTCCATCGTGTAGAGCGTGGTAGAATTGACCTAGAAACATGTTCAAATTGCCGAAACGTTTTTTTAATGGAATCCATTTAATGGCACATGCCAGTTTTAGGGTCCCAAATACCGTAATTTTCAGTCGTCTGCAGGGCACGAGCCTGGAAACGTTTTTTCGCTAATTTCTATTACATCCTAGTTGCAAACCACCAACTGGACCCAACAAGCCAGAATTTTCAACCCCAAGTCTTTCGTGGCACCTGTGGTACACTGGTCACGGGTTCCACGGAAATGGCTCAAAATTTGCCAAAATCAGGCTTTATTCGTTTATAACTCGCGATAGAAAACTCGGATCGTCGAAAACTCACTTCCATCGTGTAGAGCGTGGTAGAATTGACCTAGAAACATGTTCAAATTGCCGAAACGTTTTTTTAATGGAACCCATTTAATGGCACATGCCAGTTTTAGGGTCCCAAATACCGTAATTTTCAGTCGTCTGCAGGGCACGAGCCTGGAAACGTTTTTTCGCTAAATTCTATTACATCCTAGTTGCAAACCACCATCTGGACCCAACTAGCATGAATTTTCGACCCCAAGTCTTTCGTGGCACCTGTGGTACACTGGTCACGGGTTCCACGGAAATACCTCAAAATTAGCCAAAATCAGGCTTTATTCGCTTATAACTCGCGATAGAAAACTCGGATCGTCGAAAACTCACTTCCATCGTGTAGAGCGTGGTCGAATTGACCTAGAAACATGTTCAAATTGCCGAAAAGTTTTTTTTAATGGAAGCCATTTAATGGCACATGCCAGTTTTAGGGTCCCAAATACCGTAATTTTCAGTCGTCTGCAGGGCACGAGCCTGGAAACGTTTTTTCGCTAAATTCTATTACATCCTAGTTGCAAACCACCATCTGGACCCAACTAGCATGAATTTTCGACCCCAAGTCTTTCGTGGCACCTGTGGTACACTGGTCACGGGTTCCACGGAAATGGCTCAAAATTAGCCAAAATCAGGCTTTATTCGCTTATAACTCGCGATAGAAAACTCGGATCGTCGAAAACTCACTTCCATCGTGTAGAGCGTGGTCGAATTGACCTAGAAACATGTTTAAATTGCCGAAAAGTTTTTTTAATGGAACCCATTTAATGGCACATGCCAGTTTTAGGGTCCCAAATACCGTAATTTTCAGTCGTCTGCAGGGCACGAGCCTGGAAACGTTTTTTCGCTAAATTCTATTACATCCTAGTTGCAAACCACCAACTGGACCCAACTAGCCAAAATTTTCGACCCCAAGT
>CAXIWR010000534.1:0-23832 GCA_964036265.1 Daptonema setosum | reverse complement strand
CGCCCATTTAGCGCATTCCATCTCATCAATTTCAGTTGTGCTATCATGGGGACTGACTGACTGACTGACTGACTGACTGACTGACTGACTGACTGACTGACTGACTGACTGACTGACTGACTGACTGACTGACTGACTGACTGACTGACTGACTGACTGACTGACTGACTGACTGACTGACTGACTGACTGACTGACAGACTGACTGACTGACTGACTGACTAGACTGACTGACTGACTGACTGACTGACTGACTGACTGACTGACTGACTGACTGACTGACTGACTGACTGACTGACTGACTGACTGACTGACTGACTGACTGACTGACTGACTGACTGACTGAACTGACTGACTGACTGACTGACTGACTGACTGACTGACTGACTGACTGACTGACTGACTGACTGACTGACTGACTGACTGACTGACTGACTGACTGACTGACTGACTGACTGACTGACTGACTGACTGACTGACTGACTGACTGACTGACTGACTGACTGACTGACTGACTGACTGACTGACTGACTGACTGACTGACTGACTGACTGACTGACTGACTGACTGACTGACTTATTGACCTACATGAATCCGATAACTCATGTTTCCTTATCTACTGACAATATTTCAATCCACCTACAGTAATCCGCCTCTGAAAGTGCCCGAATTTCTCATGGAACCGTGGTATTTTCCAAACACAAAGTACACAAAGGATTAAAAAATTCGTCCTGAAATTCAGTTACCATGCCACGAAAAATTTCCATACCCAGATAACTGGGTGGAACGCTTCAGGGTGTCAACAGTAGTGTGGTGAAACGTCATCAAGTCATAAATCATTATTTACTGATTCTGCAACCTCCCCCTCCCGAACAGAAAACCTCAGTATAAATTACTGACAACAGTCATCCCCCCCTCCGAACACTAGCGGACGGACGAGGGAAGAACGGAAAAGTGGAATTCCCCCTCTTTGGCGGTTTTTAAAGTAGAATTTCTTCCTTAAGATTTAGGTAAAATCGCCTGATTTCTGCCAATCCCCCCTGGAAAGATTCCCCTTCATCGGTGCCTTCTCCCACCCCCCCCCCCAACCCCGCAGACATACGCAAACACATTATGTCATAACTGGGGGGGGGGGGGGGGGTTGCGTTCAAGATTAACGATTTTATGGTTATATGGTATGAGGAATGGGATGTGAAATCAGAGGTTGTCAGTGGCGAAAAAATCCTGACTTCCTCCCTAACCCCTCCTAGTCCCCCTCCTAACCCCCTCCTGTCCCTCCCCCCTTACAAGTTCCCATAGTTTGTGTGAGAGATGAGTTTTACAAGCCCTTAGTGGTAAATGTTTTTTCTGAGTGGTTTACGGTTGTGAAGACTCCAACTACTTGTTGCATGTTTATGGTGAGCTGACTGACTGACTGATGGACTGACTGACTTACTGACTGTCTGAACTGAAACATGACAAGTGTCTTGTCAGTGAAGGGTATTGATTATGACGGATTGAGTGTCCTGAATAATTTGATGTCACAAAGTCTAGGATGATTCTGTACGGAGTTGCTGATTAAAGAATGATTCTTTGACAGACTGAGTGACTGACCGACTGCATTATACTAAAATTAACCCAAATGACTGACGAAACCACAGCAACTGCCGCGTCGCCAATTAAAGCCAGTCAACCACTTGTTTTTCAGTCTGTCAATTTAACAGTCAGTCAGTCAGTCAGTCCGTCAATGACAGTCACTATCAAGATTGGCTGTGGTTTTCAGCACGAAATTCGTCTGTCAAAAGTGACTGGCTGACTGGCCAGTGAATATGAGGTAGTTTTTGGCTATTATATTGGAGTCTTGAATGGGGTTATGGGAGAGATGATTGATCGCAACAAGTGGTTGTTTGTTATATTACGGTTATAGTAATATAAGTGGTTGATTGGGTAATTGAAGGAATCAGTGTTTTTCTGACAGAGTGAGGGGTTGAACAAATTAAAAGGAATACCCTTTAGGGACTTGATGATCTCTCAAAATTAGGATCCTGAATGTGAAAGCGCATCATGTTCTTTGGCATTTAGACAGTGAAGTCTGCCAACCAACTAAGAATCAGTTTCCAAGTTGACCACCGTCATAATAATACATTATGCAAATTGTAATAAAACTTGTTTTTGATGAAATTGTTTATATCGTGAATCTCCTATTCATAGCCGTCGGCTATGATACTACGTTTGGAATTTTCGCATAATGATAACTGTAATGAAAAGCTACTTACAGTAAATCCATTAAAATTAAAGGCTACTCACGGTAAATCCATTGCTAATCATCAGGGCGCATTCAGAGTCGTCTGAAGAATTTAATTTGTAACACTTTCGGTACTCATAAAACGAAGTTTTGATGCAACCAAATGTTTCAAAAAAAATTTCGGGAACAAAAATTTTTCATGTGTACCGAAAGGTTTACAAATAAAATTCTTGAGACTTTCTCAAAACAACTCGCGCCCTGAGATACATACACTGAGGAAACTGGAAAAAATGTCTATGCAACTTCATGATTCAAGGATAGCTGACTATACAACCGTAAAGAATCACGGCCAATCAGTCACCGTATTCGGACATATACATGGTAAAACATGGACGAAATTGAAGCTCGGCATTCGTCATGCATCTTCACCATCGTATTCATAGTGTTCACTACTTATTGTGAGAGTGAATTTGAATGCGCGCCTTTATTTGATCTTGATCAGGGTATGTATGTAACTTGTTCCATAAATTTGAGTGCGGTAAATTGATCGGAAATTCAAAGTGTTTACTTCATTTTTATAGAACCGTTTCTATGAATTAGGCGGCGGAGGGGAGAGGACATTAGAAATTCGAATGTATCCAGGTGTCCTTTGAAGAAAGATTTTTTCGTTCAGAAATTTGGAACGCACGCGAGAAGTCGATTAAAAAAATTATGTTTGTTTTTTTTATTTCAATTTCCTGGTCAAAAATGAATGCCATATTTTGTAATGGTACATATTGTAAGCCAATGGGGCCAATTTATCCCGTCAGATAATCAATCTCCATCAGATGTCAGGTTCCGATGGTGGATGTATGGCTGATTTTTAGAAGCCTAGCTATCCGAGCAGGAACGGTGGTGAGGAAACGGAAAAACAAAAAGGCAGAAAGGCAGAATTAGAAGAAAAAACGCATTTAAATTATTCGATTTTAGTGGATTATCCCGTCAGATAATCAATCTCCATCAGATGTCATGTTCCGATGGTGGATGTACGGCCGATTTTTGGAGGAAGCCTATAGCTTTTCTAACAGGAGGAAACGGAAAAACAAAAAGGCAGAAAGGCAGAATTTAAAGAAAAAAAAACGCATTTCAATTGAAGGATTTTAGGGGATTATCCCGTCAGATAATCAATCTCCATCAGATGTCATGTTCCGATGGTGGATGTATGGCTGATTTTTAGAAGCATATGAAGCTATCCGAGCAGGAACGGTGTGAGAAAACGGAAAAACAAAGAGGCAGAAAGGCAGAATCAAGAGAAAAACGCATTTAAATTATGGGATTTTAGGGAAAAAAATTTCATATAATTTCTTTTAAGTTTCATTTAGTATAATTAAGTAAATACTTACTGCGATTTTTGGAGGAAGCCGAGCTTTCCTAACAGGAGCGGTAGTGAGGAAACGGAAAAACAAAAAGGCAGAAAGGCAGACTTAAAAGAAAACCACATTTAAATTAAAGGATTTTAGGGGATTATCCCGTCAGATATTCAATCTCCATCAGATGTCATGTTCCGATGGTGGATGTACGGCTGATTTTTGGAGGAAGCCTAAAGCTTTCCTTACATGAGGAAACAGAAAACAGAAAAAAATGAAAGGTAGAAAAAAGAAAAAACGCATTTCAATTTTAGGATTTTAGGGGATTATCCCGTCAGATATTCAATCTCCATCAGATGTCATGTTCCGATGGTGGATGTATGACCGAGTTTTGAAGGAAGCCTAAAGCTTTCCAAACAGGAGGAAACGGAAAACAGAAAAACTGAAATGTAGAAAAAAAACGCCTTTAAATTATAGGATTTTAGGGGATTATCACGTCAGATAATCAATCTCCATCAGATGTCATGTTCCGATGGTGGATGTACGGCCGATTTTTCAAGGAAGCCTAAAGCTTTCCTAACAGGAGAAAACGAAAAATAGGAAAAAATTTAAAGGTAGAGATAGAAAAAAACGCATTTCAATTAAAGGATTTTAGGGGATTATCCCGTCAGATAATCAATCTCCATCAGATGTCATGTTCCGATGGTGGATGTACGGCTGATTTTTGAAGGAAGCCTAGCTATCCGAGCAAGAACGGTGGTGAGGAATAGAAACAGAAAAACAGAAAGGCAAAAAAGGAAAAAAAATCATTTCAATTAAAGGATTTTAGGGGGATTACTCCCGTCAGATAATCAATCTCCATCAGATGTCATGTTCCGATGGTGGATGTACGGCTTATTTTTGAAGGAAGCCCTAGTTATCCGAGCAAGAACGGTGGTGAAAAAAAACGGAAAACAGAAAAACACTGTGGAAACCAGGAAATCAAAATTTATGCAATAAACCTAATTAAATACTACTATTTTGGAACGTTTTCAATTATAGAATAAAATGGAAGTAAAAATATAGGTTTCACTCAGTGTAATTGACTTACTGCATTTTTGGAAGTATCGCTTTCGTTGGTAGCAAAAAACAGTGAGGTGGTGCTAGTATTTCGAGGTGGCCAGATAGGTGGTATAAAAAGACGGACAATGTCAGGACATTGCGTCAGGTTTCGAACATAGGACCGCCATAATGAATTTGTACTTTACTATAGAAGCCCAATCTACAGATTACTGTAACGAAATCTAAACATCTGAAATTCCCACTACATTGAGGGAAGATGAGGAGTGGACCCCCCCTCCCCTTCTGGGGAATCGGGGGGGGGGGGGGGCGGGAGGGACTTCATAAAGACAGGCAGAGTTATTGCAGCGTTATAAAGACGAAATTCTACCATAATGACGTATCTTAATGGAAATTATAATATCAAAAAGCAGCACAATCTACAGTTTAGGATAATGAAATCTACAGCTGTTCAATTCCCACTGCAATAGTAAAAGTTTAGGAGTACAAGTCCCCCCTGGCCCCCGCCAATCTCCATTCAGAGAAAGCTAGGAAAAGGGGGGTACCGGATCGGGACTTCATAAAGACAGGCAGCGTTATAACGGCGAAATGACTTCACTATACTTCACTATGCTACATAGCTACCATAAAATTTTTTTTTCACTATTTCACTATAGTGAAGCATTCACGGTTCACTATAACGAAATCTAAAAATCTGATACTCCCAATAGTAAAAGAGTAAAGATTCCCCTCTGCTCTTTCGGAGAAAGCTAGGAAATCGGGGGGTACCGGAGAGGACTTCATAAAGACAGCCAGCAACGTTATTGCAGTGATCTAATAGCGAAATGACTTCACTATGCGAACTACCATAATTTTTTTCACTATTTCACTATAGTAATGCACAATCTACGGTTTTCTATAACGAAATCTAAACTTCTGATACTCCCAATAGTAAAAGAATAAAGATTCCCCTCCCCTCTTTCGGAGAAAGCTAGGAAATGGGGGGGGGGTACCGAAGGGGACTTCATAAAGACAGGCAGCAACGTTATTCCAGTGATTTAAAATCAAAATGACTTCACTATGCGAACTACCATAAAAAGAATTTTTCTATTTCACTATAGTGAAGCTTACTCTACGGTTTACTATAACGAAATCTCAACATCTGATACTCCCAATAGTAAAAGAGTAATGATTCCGATCCCCTCTTTCGGAAAAGCTAGGAAATCGGGGGGTACCGAAGGGGACTTCATAAAGACAGGCAGCAACGTTATTGCAGTGATCTAAAATCAAAATGTCTTCACTATGTGAACTACCATAAAAAATTTATTTCACTATTTCACTATAGTGAAGCTTAATCTACGGTTCACTATAACGGAATCTAAACTTCTGATACTCCCAATAGTAAAAAAGTAAAGACTCCCCTCTTTCGGAGGAAGCTAGGAAATCGGGGGGTACCGAAGGGGACTTCATAAAGACAGGCAGCAACGTTATTGCAGTGATCTAAAAGCAAAATGACTTCACTATACAAATTACCAAATAAGAAACTCCTTATTTCACTATAGGGAAGCTTAATCAGCGGTTTACTATAACGAAATCTAAACTTCTGATACTCCCAATAGTAAATGAATAAAGATTCCCCTCCCGTCTTTCGGAGAAAGCTAGGAAATCGGGGGGTACCGAAGGGGACTTCATAAAGACAGGCAGCAACGTTATTGCAGTGATCTAATATCGAAATGACTTCACTATGCGAACTACCATAAAAAACTTATTTCACTATTTCACTATAGTGAAGCTTACTCTACGGTTTACTAAAACGAAATCTAAACATCTGATACTCCCAATAGTAAAAGAGTAAAGATTTCCCCTTCCACTCTTTCGGAGAAAGCTAGGAAATCGGGGGGTACCGAAGGGGACTTCATAAAGACAGGCAGCAACGTTATTGCAGTGATCTAAAATCAAAATGACTTCACTATGCAAACTACCATAAAAAATTTATTTCAATATTTCACTATAGTGAAGCTTAATCCACGGTTCACTATAACGAAATCTAAACTTCTGATACTCCCAATAGTAAAAGAATAAAGATTCCCCTCCCGTCTTTCGGAGGAAGCTAGGAAATCGGGGGGTACCGAAGGGGACTTCAAGACAGGCAGCAACGTTATTGCAGCATGGCAGCCTGCTTTCACTGATAAGAGCTCATATTGTCCTACCGTAACCTGGAGCTACGGAGTATTGTTATTGGTTACGGTAGTTCGAAGCATACGGTAGTGAAGATTCGTGTGGCAAGGTTATTATCCTTACAGAAGGCAAGCTCTGGTAAATGATTACTTGTATACATATGAAGCCCGTATATTGTTCCTAAAACCTCTGATAATGAAACATGAGTAGCGTCAACTCAACTCGGTTGACCCCATAGTTTAACACAGCAACATCACCGCATGCGGTGATGATGATGGATGTGCGTGTTAACACTGATTGTCTGATGTTTCATTATCAGAAGTTTTGGGAATTTTTTTTGCTTGCAGAAACAACACATGGGCTTTAGCTTGCATTCTCGATTGAAATTTTCCGGGAAATATTTTCAAGTCTGCCGCTTGCCTAGTCTAGTGGTTAGAGCATCGAACACGCAATCCGGAGGACTTAAGATCGAAACCTGGCCGAGAAGACAGATCCTCTTTAATCCAATCTCTATGGCCACTACAAAAAACATTCTGATATGATATTAGAGTCATGTATTGAAATAGGTCGGCTAAATTGAGTGTGTTTTTCCTTCAGACAAAAAGTACTAACGTGATTTGGAATCTGCATTTTGACGAAAAACACGTGATCCTTCGTCCGAAAAACTTCTGAGCCACCTGTAAAAAAGAAACAATACATGAATGGGTCACGGACTCACGGCTGCGTCACTAACTGACTGACTGACTGACTGACTGACTGGCTGACTGACCGACTGACTAACTGACTGACTGATTGACTGGACCAAGAAAGTGAGCCCAAACTTGTACCGGCAGCCAAACATTCAGTCATCCATCCATCCATCCTGGCTGACCCAAGATTGGTGTTATCATTGGCTGATTATCGGCGCGGACTTCCCGACCACACTGAAACGAGGGCTTTAGACTTTTAAGTGAGGACCCCTGGCAAAGAAGGTCATGCAGCCCTGAAGATCCGATCTTGGATGTCTTCTTCACTGCGGCTGCAGATACTTCGACGGAGTGTCGTGGTCGATGAATTGGGCTGCGAATGGCACACGTGTGCCGTGAGTGAGTGAGTGAGTGAGTGAGTGAGTGAGTGCGTGAGTTAGTGAGTGAGTGAGTGAGTGAGTGAGTGAGTGAGAGTGAGTGAGTGAGTGAGTGAGTGAGTGAGTGAGTGAGTGAGTGAGTGAGTGAGTGAGTGAGTGAGTGAGTGAGTGAGTGAGTGAGTGAGTGAGTGAGTGAGTGAGTGAGTGAGTGAGTGAGTGCATGGATTGGTTCGCTTTTCCGTTTTTTTTCAGGTTCCTGAATGACTATATTTTTTTATTACGGTTTTTCAGTTTGATTCAGTTATTCGATGGCGTGTTAACTCACTCACTCACTCACTCACTCACTCACTGCACTCACTCACGCACATCACTCACTCACTCACTCACTCACTCACTCACCTCACTCACTCATTCACTCACTCACTCACTCACTCACTCACTCACTCACTCACTCACTCACTCACTCACTCACACACTCATTCACTCACTCACTCACTCACTCACTCACTCACTGCACTCACTCACTGCTGCACACGTGTGATTGCCACCCGATTATCTGTTATCTTTGAGGTCGGACGACCACCGGCCTTTACGACCCGCTTAATCATGTCATTTCAGCTGATAATGGTTATCATTTCAGCTGATAATGGTTAAGTGGACAATGTCTACAATAAGGCATCCATAATCTGACAGTCAATCAATCAGTCAGTCAGTCAGTCAGTCAGTCAGTCAGTCAGTCAGTCAGTCAGTCAGTCAGTCAGTCAGTCAGTCAGTCAGTCAGTCAGTCAGTCAGTCAGTCAGTCAGTCAGTCAGTCAGTCAGTCAGTCAGTCAGTCAGTCAGTCAGTCAGTCAGTCAGTCAGTCAGTCAGTCAGTCAGTCAGTCAGTCAGTCAGTCAGTCTGTCAGTCAGTCAGTCGGTGATTTTCACCCGTACCCTTATGTTACTTCATATCTTCGCCATAGTTCAACAACAACAACAACAACAACAACAACAACAACAACAACAACAACAACAACAACAACAACAACAACAACAACAACAACAACAACAACAACAACAACAACAACAACAACAACAACAACAACAACAACAACAACAACAACAACAACAACAACAACAACAACAACAACAACAACAACAACAACAACAACAACAACAACAACAACAACAACAACAACAACAACAACAACAACAACAACAACAACAACAACAACAACAACAACAACAACAACAACAACAACAACAACAACAACAACAACAACAACAACAACAACAACAACAACAACAACAACAACAACAACAACAACAACAACAACAACAACAACAACAACAACAACAACAACAACAACAACAACAACAACAACAACAACAACAACAACAACAACAACAACAACAACAACAACAACAACATCAACAACAACAACAACAACAACAACGACAACAACCACAACAACAACAACAACAACAACAACAACAACAACAACAACAACAACAACAACAACAATGGCTACAATCTGGTCGATTGAAGTATTCCCCCAAGGGTTCATGATGCTGTTTCTGAGGGTGCTATAAATGCTAATATGGACATTAAGCGTTCTAGACACTTTCCTTCTCGGATCTGAGAAGATTTCCCATATTTGACAGGGATGCTTTGATTGGGTGGCAAACCTTCAATTATAGGAAGGTGAATATTTCTTGAAATTGAAAAATGTTTTCATGGACCGTAACGATTTTGAAGTTGACGCACCTCGTTCGACTGTTGTCCAAAAGTTATGTGAAAAAAGTCGACAATTTGAATGCGCGCGAAGATCATAATTTAAAAATTCAAGTTGCGCGCCAAAATTTTCTCAATTACAAGGAACCCTGGATAGGCTCACGGAACAGGACAAAAATATCTGAAATGCGACGCGCTGTTGCGGCTAGTGAATGGTCCAGAGGTTTGGGTTCCTGTGATTCGAGGGAGGGGACAAAGCGTATGTGTGAAGCCCCCCCCCTCACCCACGCTCAATTAACATATCAAACGGCAGCACTAGCGGACGAGAAGGGGTGGGAAAAGTAAAATTCCCCCTCTTTGGCGGTTTAAAAAGGTAGAGCTTGTTCCCTAAGGTGCAGCTAAAGTGGCCTGAAAACTTTTAATTCCGCTCTCTTTGATTAAATTCCCCTTCCTTTGGAGAGTTGGCTAGTTCGCAGTGCAATTGGCAGGACTGTTTATGATATGCGCTAAATACTAGGGGTAGTAGAATATTATTCTGACAGGGTATCTTGTTATGAGAAAAAAAACTTTTTGGTTCGTTAACTCATTTAGAAAAAATCAGGCCTAGTTCCGGATTACCTCGATTCTTACATTGACTCACTGGCTGATCCTCGAAAGGCAGAAAAATAACGTCAAAAAGCGGAAATCGGTGATTTTCGGGCCTTTTTACCCACACCTTAGGGAACAAATTCTACTCTTTGAAAACTTCAAAGGAGGGGGAATTTCATATTTCCCACCCCTTCTCGTTCGCTAGTGCATTGACTAAAAGTTGAATGACAATTTCAAGATTCAACGTTCATGTGGAGTTGTGGGGTTGATGGAAAGCACAGGCGGACGAACTAATCCACCAAAGGGAGAATTTCGTCAAAGAGAAGGCGGCCTTCTTACTTACACCTTAGGGTAAAAATCCAACTTTTTGAAAACGCCAAAGAGAGGGGAATTCCAGTTTTCCTACCTCTTCTCGTCCACTCGTGGGTGGAAAAAGTTTTACACGAAACAAAAGAAAGCATCGGGAAGTTGGACAAAGTTACACACTAGCGGACGAGAAGGGGTGGGAAAAGTGGAATTCCCCCCTCTTTGGTGTTTTCAAAAAAGTATAGTTTGTTCCCTAAGGTGTAGGTAAAATGGCTTATTTTTGTCAATTCCCCCCTCTTTGGTAAAATTCCCCTCCCTTTGGAGGATTGACTCGTCCGCCAGTGAAGTTACAACCAGATAAATCGATGATACGTATGTAAATAAAAAGGTGGACATCCAGGTTGACATAAAAAAGTTGCGCAATTGAACAAAAAGTAGTGAACAAGGGAATTTACCCTCCGTACCATTCTCAAAAAAAACACCGTACACCACGAGCCACACCATAGCACTGATTCGCCCATCAGCCCACACACATCTGTCCATCCGCCGATAACGATTGTACCGTCTCGAGGGACCATCAAATCAGAAGACGTTTCATGGCTGACTGACTGATCGTACGACTCATAAGGCCACAACAAAAGTCAATGGCGCGTTAAGACATTAGGGGTTCATCATGGAACCTCCAAAGGAGGGGAATCTTTACGAACAATGGGAGACAGACGATAAAAAAATCGGCTTCATTACCTACACGTTGAGGAACAAACTATATTTTTTCAGAGTGCCAAAGAGGGGGGAATTCCACTTTCCCCCCCTTCTCGTCCGCTGGTGCGGTGCTTCATGTGCCCCCACTAGCGGACGAGAAGGGGTGGGAAAAGTGGAATTCCCCCTCTTTGGTGTTTTCAAAAAGTATAGTTTGTTCCCTAAGGTGTAGGTAAAATGGCTTATTTTTGTCAATTCCCCCCTCTTTGGTAAAATTCCCCTCCCTTTGGAGGATTGACTCGTCCGCCAGTGTGTGCCCCCATTATAGCCTGATCAGAGAATCCTGTCGCTGCAGATTATTTCCCGAAACCTGTTTAACTCACGTGCAATGCATTCATGGATTGTCCAACTACAGCATGTTGCGGGTATTTTTTATGTTGCAGCATGTTGCGGGATTATTTCCTGAAACCTGTTGCGGGATTATTTCCTGTTGCGGGATTATTGATTGCTGTTGCGGGATTATGTTATTGATTGCGGGATCGTGTAGCGGGATTATGTTATTTATTGCGGGATTATGTTATTGACTGCGGGATTATATTATTGATGACTGTTGCGGGGCTGTTGCGGGATTATTTCCTGTTTCGAAACCTGCTGCGGGATTATGTTATTGATTGGGGGATTATATTATTGATTGATGTTGCGGTACTGTTGCGGGATTATTTCCTGTTCTGAAACCTGCTGCGGGATTATTTCCTGAAACCTGTTTAACTCACGTGCAATGCATTCATGGATTGTCCAACTACAGCATGTTGCGGGTTGCTTTTTATGTTGCAGCATGTTGCGGGGTTATTTCCTGAAACCTGTTGCGGTATTATTTCCTGTTGCGGGATTATTGATTGCTGTTGCGGGATTATGTTATTGATTGCGGGATCGTGTAGCGGGATTATGTTATTGATTGCGGGATTATATTATTGATGACTGTTGCGGGAGCGGGACTGTTGCAGGACTGTTGCGGGATAATTTCCTGTTCCGAAACCTGTTGCGGGATTATGTTATTGATTGCGGGATTATATTATAGATTGATGTTGCGGTACTGTTGCGGGATTATTTCCTGTTCCGAAACCTGCTGCGGGATTATTTCCCGAAACCTGTTGCACCATGTTGCGGGGGTTTTTTTTTAGGTTGCAGCATGTTGCGGGATTATTTCCTGAAACCTGTTTAACTCACGTGCAATGCATTCATGGATCGTCCAACTACAGCATGTTGCGGGTATTTTTTATGTTGCAGCATGTTGCGAGATTATTTCCTGAAACCTGTTGCGGGATTATTTCCTGTAGCGGGATTATTGATTGCTGTTGCGGGATTATGTTATTGATTGCGGGATTATATGTATTATTGATGACTGTTGCGGGGCTGTTGCAGGGCTGTTGCGGGATTATTTCCTGTTCCGAAACCTGCTGCGGATTAGGTTATTGATTGCGGGATTATTGATTGCTGTTGCGGGATTATGTTATTGATTGCGAGATTGTGTAGCGGGATTATGTTATTGATTGCGGGATTATATTATTGATGACTGTTGCGGGACGTTGCGGGATTATTTCCCGAAACCTGTTTAACTCACGTGCAATGCATTCATGAATTGTCCAACTGCAGCATGTTGCGGGCTGCTTTTTATAAAAAATAATCTATGAACCGGTCACGCACGTATGCAATGAATTAAAAGCACAGTTTCCGTACGCTGTCCAAAAGTGATGTGAAAAAGATTCAATTTTTCGCAAAATTTGACGCCTTTTTGGCTAACAAGGAACCATCGTTTTTCCTTTTCAGTCATAGGTTTGTTATTTATCGTTGATTAATTATCGTTGATTATTTATCGTTGATTAATTATCGTTGATTATTTATCGTTGATTAGTTGTCGTTGATTATTTATCGTTCATTATTTATCGTTGATTAATTATCGTTGATTATTTATCGTTGATTATTTATCGTTGATTAAATATCGTTGCTTCATGCAGTGCTTATTGTACTTTATTCAGTTTTTTATCGTCCCAATCACGAATGGTGCTTGCCATTAGGCATATCATGGAATCGAGTTCCAAGTCACTCCATCGGTTTTTCAAGGCATGTTCTTCAACGACCCTCAGTCAGTAGGTTACAACTCTTTGTCAGCCGTAAAGACGTTTTGATGACTGGCCCGGGATTCGAATCCGAACCCAGCCAGGCGGTTTAAGAGTTTAACGCCTTAACAATCCACGTGACCACTCGGTAAGTCGGAGTAAGACGTCTGTCAGAGGCATATCATGGAGTTGAATTGAGTTAATACAAGCGGATAAAAATTGTATAGTGACAGAAAGTGGTTGTAGAGTCATAACCCCTATACCGAAAAGTTAATTAAATATTTTTTAAACAAAAATATTTTCCTCACCAAAATCACAAATCAAAAAAATGCCTGCAAAACATTTTTCGCGTCGGCCAAAAATTACGTATCACAAATAAAAGAAAATTTAAAGGAAAAGACAACGAATACTTACTTTTACTTAAAAGCGCAACTTTCAGCTTAATTGCAGGCTGTGGTAAAGGGCTACCTGGGATTCAAGTGAGAAGTTGTAGTGTTAACGGCTACAAATTTGAATCGTTAGCTGCATCAAATATAAAAGAAAAGGCATGCATAATAGCCGGCTGTCCGACTCAACTAAACCCAACAACTGCATGCTACATATAACATGCTTGTATGTATGATGATTATCACGTTCAGTAGGTGTTACCTGGGGTTGGACAAGTTAACGTGTCATTTGCTCACTTGAATCTTGAGAAGCTCTTCATAACAATTACGGATGAGTTGAAACTTTGACTCTTACCTTCTTACTAAATAACAACCGATACATAGTTAAATTCTAATTTAAAAAAACTTCTCTCACCATCACAATCAAGTTTTACTGTCTCCAAATTTCACGAATCACAAATAGAGATTTTTTTATAAACATATAAACTTTTTTCTCGCCAAAATTACAATTTTAACGCAGAAAAATGTCGGTTCAAAAAAATTCGTATCACAATTATGTACTTACAAACTCCGGCTATACCGCAGTTTGTGTTCCAACAATTACTGTGCGTCATAAACAAAAAGCATACGTCTTATTTATATTATTAAAATAACAACCGTTACACAAGTGATTTCATCACATTTTCTCATCAAGTTTAACAACCAATTTTCACGCCAATTCCACCCATATCCACTGTGATACATTTACTGGCTGGGGGTATGATGACTGAGGAGAAAGTGAGTGGATGAGTGAGTGAGTGAGTGAGTGAGTGAGTGAGTGAGTGAGTGAGTAAATGAGTGAGTGAGTGAGTGAGTGAGTGAGTGAGTGAGTGAGTGAGTGAGTGAGTGAGTGAGTGAGTGAGTGAGTGAGTGAGTGAGTGAGTGAGTGAGTGAGTGAGTGAGTGAGTGAGTGAGTGAGTGAGTGAGTGAGTGAGTGAGTGAGTGAGTGAGTGAGTGAGTGAGTGAGTGAGTGAGTGAGTGAGTGAGTGAGTGAGTGAGTGAGTGAGTGAGTGAGTGAGTGAGTGAGTGAGTGAGTGAGTGAGTGAGTGAGTGAGTGAGTGAGTGAGTGAGTGAGTGAGTGAGTGAGTGAGTGAGTGAGTGAGTGAGTGAGTGAGTGAGTGAGTGAGTGAGTGAGTGAGTGAGTGAGTGAGTGAGTGAGTGAGTGAGTGAGTGAGTGAGTGAGTGAGTGAGTGAGTGAGTGAGTGAGTGAGTGAGTGAGTGAGTGAGTGAGTGAGTGAGTGAGTGAGTGAGTGAGTGAGTGAGTGAGTGAGTGAGTGAGTGAGTGAGTGAGTGAGTGAGTGAGTGAGTGAGTGAGTGAGTGAGTGAGTGAGTGAGTGAGTGAGTGAGTGAGTGAGTAGTGAGTCTGCAAGTGTTTTTACTAACTCGAGCTCTCGTCTTGATTTTTCTCTACCTCTTTTGTGAAATCTCGCTGATGCTTTACCGCTTTTGGGTGCATTGGCGGTGTCGTACCTGAGTTAGTGAGTGAGTGAGTGAGTGAGTGAGTGAGTGAGTGAGTGAGTGAGTGAGTGAGTGAGTGAGTGAGTGAGTGAGTGAGTGAGTGAGTGAGTGAGTGAGTGAGTGAGTGAGTGAGTGAGTGAGTGAGTGAGTGAGTGAGTGAGTTAGTGAGTTAGTGAACCTTCTTCTTCAGCCACGCAACTGTTCATGGCAAACAGCGCAACCAGGACCAGGACGAACTTCAGCTGGGCACTCATGGTGATTGAAGACTTGTTTGAGAACGCTGAAACAGTTGAGGTTGAAGCAAACAACAACAACAGTTGCACAGTTGAATATGTTGTAGCACAAATCGACAACAATAGCACAGTTGAATATGTTGTAGCACAAATCGACAACAATAGCACAGTTGAATATGTTGTAGCACAAATCGACAACAATAGCACAGTTGAATATGTTGTAGCACAAATCGACAACAATAGCACAGTTGAGATTGAAGCGCTCAACGACAACAATATCACAGATGGGGTTAAAGCACTCCACAACAACAGTAGCACAGTTGAATATGTTGTAGCACAAATCGACGACAATAGCACAGTTGAGATTGAAGCGCTCAACGACAACAATATCACAGATGAGGTTAAAGCACTCCACAACAACAGTAGCACAGTTGAATATGTTGCAGCACTCAACAACAACAGTAGCACAGTTGAATACCTCTGTGGAAGCACAAACAGACAACAACAGTACAGTTGAGGTTAGAGCACTTAACGACAACAGTAGCAATGTTGGAATACATAGGCTGTATAGCGGTTCCGTTGGTACGGCGAATTCGGAAGTTTCCAGAGTTGTGCTGACGTGGTTGGATAAAGTGAAGAAATTCGAGAATCATGCCCGCTATTTATAGGATGATTTCCACCAGAAATCCGGGATAGCTGAAACTGCCATATGACCGAAAAGCGACGCCGCGTCTGATCTTACTGAATCCAACTGGCTTTCCCTTTTCATAAACAAATTTATAAGATTTATTATACGAAAAGTAAAGCCAGCCCAGCTTAAGAAACTTTTGTATAGCGTGGTCAGGGTTTGTTGTTATCAAAATTAATTAAGCGCAATTTTCGTCCCCTTTCCAATATAGTGTGAAAAATTTTTCATTAAAAAAACGACGAAATTCAGTTGCTCGAGAGCACACCTATCCACCCCTCCCCCCGGACTGTGGCTAAAATGGACTGTGGCTAAATGGTATTGTGGCTAAATGGTACTGTGGCTAAAGAGGAATCGGACTGTGCCTAAATGGTACTGTGGCTAAATGGTACTGTGGCAAAAGATGAACCGGACTGTGCCTAAATGGAACTGTGGCTAAACGGAGTGTGCGCGTGAGGGTGCGGTGCGTGTTTATATGATATCGGACTGTGCGCGTGAGGGTGCGGTGCGTGTTTATATGATATCGGACTGTGCGCGTGAGGGTGCGGTACGTGTTTATATGATATCGGACTGTGCGCGTGAGGGTGCGGTAAATGTTTATATGATATCGGACTGTGCGCATGAGGGTGCGGTAAGTGTTTATATGATATCGGACTGTGCGCGTAAGGGTGCGGTAAGTGTTTATATGATATAGGACTGTGCGCGTGAGGGTGCGGTAAATATTTATATGATATCGGACTGTGCGCGTGAGGGTGCGGTACGTGTTTATATGATATCGGGTATAACTGTTGCTGTTGCGTGGTACAACTTCAACTGTGCTAATGTTGCTGTTGCGTGGTACAATTTCAACTGTGCTAATGTTGCTGTTGCGTGGTACAACTTCAACTGTGCTAATGTTGCTGTTGCGTGGTACAATTTCAACTGTGCTAATGTTGCTGTTGCGTGGTACAACTTCAACTGTGCTAATGTTGCTGTTGCGTGGTACAATTTCAACTGTGCTAATGTTGCTGCTGCATGGTACAATTTCAACTGTGCTAATGTTGCTGTTGCGTGGTACAACATTCAACTGTGCTAATGTTGCTGTTGCGTGGTACAATTTTCAACTGTGCTAATGTTGCTGTTGCGTGGTACAATTTCAACTGTGCTAATGTTGATGTTGCGTGGTACAATTTCAACTGTGCCAATGTTGCTGTTGCATGGTACAATTTCAACTGTGCTAATGTTGCTGTTGCGTGGTACAACTTCAACTGTGCTAATATTGTTGTTGCGTGGTACAATTTCAACTGTGCTAATGTTGCTGTTGCGTGGTACAATTTCAACTGTGCTAATGTTGCTGTTGCGTGGTACAATTTCAACTGTGCTAATGTTGATGTTGCGTGGTACAATTTCAACTGTGCTAAAGTTGCTGTTGCGTGATACAACTTCAACAGTGCTAATGTTGCTGTTGCGTGGTACAATTTCAACTGTGCTAATGTTGCTGTTGCGTGGTACAATTTCAACTGTGCTAATGTTGCTGTTGCGTGGTACAACTTCAACTGTGCTAATGTTGCTGTTGCGTGGTACAACTTCAACTGTGCTAATGTTGCTTTGCGTGGTACAACTTCAACTGTGCTAATGTTGCTGTTGTACCACGCAAGTTATCATTGCTTCATGCAGTGCTTATTGTACTTTTTTCAGTTTTTTTATCGTCCCAATCACGAATGGTGCTTGCCATTAGGCATATCATGGAATCGAGTTCCAAGTCACTCCATCGGTTTTTCAAGGCATGTTCTTCAACGACCATCAGTCAGTAGGTTACAACTCTTTGTCAGCCGAAAGGACGTTTTGGTGACGGACCCGGGATTCGAATCCGAACCCAGCCAGGCGGTTTCAGAGTTAACGCCTTAACAATCCACGTCACCACTCGGTAAGTCGGAGTAAGACGTCTGTCAGAGGCATATCATGGAGTTGAATTGAGTTAATACAAGCGGATAAAACATTGTATAGTGACAGAAAATGACAAAATTTAAAAAATCACAAATAAAAAAAAATTTAAAGGTAAAGACAATGATTACTTTCTTAAAAGCGCGAATTTCAGCTTAATTGCAGGCTGTGGTAAAGGGCTACCTGGGATTCAAGTGAGAAGTTGTAGTGTTAAGGGCTACAATTTTGAATCGTTAGCTGCATCAAATATAAAAGAGAAGGCATGCATAACAGCCGGCTGTCCGACTCAACTAAACCTAACAACTGCATGCTACATATAACATGCAATCATCATGTTCAGTGGGTGTTGCCTGGGGTTGGACAAGTTAACGTGTCATTTGCTCACTTGAATCTTGAGAAGCTCTTCATAACAATTACTGATGAGTTGAAACTTTGACTCTTACATTCTTACTAAATAACAACCGATACATAGTTAAATTCTAATTTAAAAAAACTTCTCTCACCATCACAATCAAGTTTTACTGTCTCCAAATTTCACGAATCACAAATAGAGATTTTTTTATAAACATATAAACTTTTTTCTCGCCAAAATTACAATTTTAACGCAGAAAAATGTCGGTTCAAAAAAATTCGTATCACAATTATGTACTTACAAACTCCGGCTATACCGCAGTTTGTGTTCCAACAATTACTGTGCGTCATAAACAAAAAGCATACGTCTTATTTATATTATTAAATAACAACCGTTACACAAGTGATTTCATCACATTTTCTCATCAAGTTTAACAACCAATTTTCACGCCAATTCCACCCATACCCACTGTGATACATTTACTGGCTGGGGGTATGATGACTGAGGAGAAAGTGAGTGGATGAGTGAGTGAGTGAATGAATGAGTGAGTGAGTGAGTGAGTGAGTGAGTGAGTGAGTGAGTGAGTGAGTGAGTTAGTGAGTTAGTGAACCTTCTTCTTCAGCCACGCAACTGTTCATGGCAAACAGCGCAACCAGGACCAGGACGAACTTCAGCTGGGCACTCATGGTGATTGAAGACTTGTTTGAGAACGCTGAAACAGTTGAGGTTGAAGCAAACAACAACAACAGTTGCACAGTTGAATATGTTGTAGCACAAATCGACAACAATAGCACAGTTGAATATGTTGTAGCACAAATCGACAACAATAGCACAGTTGAATATGTTGTAGCACAAATCGACAACAATAGCACAGTTGAATATGTTGTAGCACAAATCGACAACAATAGCACAGTTGAGATTGAAGCGCTCAACGACAACAATATCACAGATGGGGTTAAAGCACTCCACAACAACAGTAGCACAGTTGAATATGTTGTAGCACAAATCGACGACAATAGCACAGTTGAGATTGAAGCGCTCAACGACAACAATATCACAGATGAGGTTAAAGCACTCCACAACAACAGTAGCACAGTTGAATATGTTGCAGCACTCAACAACAGTAGCACAGTTGAATACCTCTGTGGAAGCACAAACAGACAACAACAGTACAGTTGAGGTTAGAGCACTTAACGACAACAGTAGCAATGTTGGAATACATAGGTTGTATAGCGGTTCCGTTGGTACGGCGAATTCGGAAGTTTCCAGAGTTGTGCTGACGTGGTTGGATAAAGTGAAGAAATTCGAGAATCATGCCCGCTATTTATAGGATGATTTCCACCAGAAATCCGGGATCGCTGAAACTGCCATATGACCGAAAAGCGACGCCGCGTCTGATCTTACTGAATCCAACTAGCTTTCCCTTTTCATAAACAAATTTATAAGATTTATTATACGAAAAGTAAAGCCAGCCCAGCTTAAGAAACTTTTGTATAGCGTGGTCAGGGTTTGTTGTTATCAAAATTAATTAAGCGCAATTTTCGTCCCCTTTCCAATATAGTGTGAAAAATTTTTCATTAAAAAAACGACGAAATTCAGTTGCTCGAGAGCACACCTATCCACCCCGCAAAATTACAAAACCCAGTAATTTTTCTAGAATTTTTAATAAACGCCAAAATTTTCTGTCACCAAAAATATATTCCATATAAAATTTTACTGTCCGTTAACCCCCGATTACCTATCGTATGGCTGGCTTGTCCGAGCGGGAGCGAGGACAAGCGCGTTAGGCCCGTGCAGCGGTGGTAATTCAGTGGTCGCCCACCTCATTAAATTTCGTGTATGGGTAAAATTCTAGGAAAATTACTGGGGTTTGGAAATATGCATCCACCCCTCCCCCCGGACTGTGGCTAAAATGGACTGTGGCTAAATGGTATTGTGGCTAAATGGTACTGTGGCTAAAGAGGAATCGGACTGTGCCTAAATGGTACTGTGGCTAAATGGTACTGTGGCAAAAGATGAACCGGACTGTGCCTAAATGGAACTGTGGCTAAACGGAGTGTACGCGTTAGGGTGCGGTGCGTGTTTATATGATATCGGACTGTGCGCGTGAGGGTGCGGTGCGTGTTTATATGATATCGGACTGTGCGCGTGAGGGTGCGGTACGTGTTTATATGATATCGGACTGTGCGCGTGAGGGTGCGGTAAATGTTTATATGATATCGGACTGTGCGCATGAGGGTGCGGTAAGTGTTTATATGATATCGGACTGTGCGCGTAAGGGTGCGGTAAGTGTTTATATGATATAGGACTGTGCGCGTGAGGGTGCGGTAAATATTTATATGATATCGGACTGTGCGCGTGAGGGTGCGGTACGTGTTTATATGATATCGGGTATAACTGTTGCTGTTGCGTGGTACAACTTCAACTGTGCTAATGTTGCTGTTGCGTGGTACAATTTCAACTGTGCTAATGTTGCTGTTGCGTGGTACAACTTCAACTGTGCTAATGTTGCTGTTGCGTGGTACAATTTTAACTGTGCTAATGTTGCTGTTGCGTGGTACAACTTCAACTGTGCTAATGTTGCTGTTGCGTGGTACAATTTCAACTGTGCTAATGTTGCTGCTGCATGGTACAATTTCAACTGTGCTAATGTTGCTGTTGCGTGGTACAACATTCAACTGTGCTAAAGTTGCTGTTGCGTGGTACAATTTTCAACTGTGCTAATGTTGCTGTTGCGTGGTACAATTTCAACTGTGCTAATGTTGATGTTGCGTGGTACAATTTCAACTGTGCTAATGTTGCTGTTGCATGGTACAATTTCAACTGTGCTAATGTTGCTGTTGCGTGGTACAACTTCAACTGTGCTAATATTGTTGTTGCGTGGTACAATTTCAACTGTGCTAATGTTGCTGTTGCGTGGTACAATTTCAACTGTGCTAATGTTGCTGTTGCGTGGTACAATTTCAACAGTGCTAATGTTGATGTTGCGTGGTACAATTTCAACTGTGCTAAAGTTGCTGTTGCGTGATACAACTTCAACAGTGCTAATGTTGCTGTTGCGTGGTACAATTTCAACTGTGCTAATGTTGCTGTTGCGTGGTACAATTTCAACTGTGCTAATGTTGCTGTTGCGTGGTACAACTTCAACTGTGCTAATGTTGCTGTTGCGTGGTACAACTTCAACTGTGCCAATGTTGCTGTTGCGTGGTACAACTTCAACTGTGCTAATGTTGCTGTTGTACCACGCAAGTTATCATTGCTTCATGCAGTGCTTATTGTACTTTTTTCAGTTTTTATCGTCCCAATCACGAATGGTGCTTGCCATTAGGCATATCATGGAATCGAGTTCCAAGTCACTCTATCTGTTTTTACAGGCATTTTCTTCAATGACAATCAGTCAGTAGGTTACAACTCTTTGTCAGCCGTAAGGACGTTTTGGTGACTGGCCCGGGATTCGAATCCGAACCCGGCCAGGCGGTTTCAGAGTTAACGCCTTAACAATCCACGTGACCACTCGGTAAATCGGAGTAAGAAGTCTGTCAGATGCATATCATGGAATTGAGTTAATATAAGCGGATAAAAATTGTATAGTGACAGAAAGTGGTTGTAGAGTCATAACCCAATACCGAAAAAGGAACTAATTTTTTTTTAACAAACAACTTTCCTCACCAAAATCACAAATCAAAAAAATAATGCCTGCATAATCTTTTTCGCGTCGGCCAAAATTTACGTATCATAAATAAAAAAAATTAGAGGAAAAGACAACGAATACTTACTTAAAAGCGCAACTCCAGCTTAATCGCATGCTGTGGTAAAGGGCTGAAAGGGATTCAAGTGAGAAGTTGTAGTGTTAACGGCTACAAATTTGAATCGTTAGCTGCATCGAGTGTAAAAGAAGGCATGCATAATAGCCGGCTGTCCGACTCAACTAAACCCAACAACTGCATGCTACATATAACATGCAATCATCACGTTCAGTGGGTGTTATACCTGGGGTTGGAAAAGTTAACGTGTCATTTGCTCACTTGAATCTTGAGAAGCTCTTAACAATTACTGATGAGTTGAAACTTTGACTCTTACCTTCTTACTAAATAACAACCGATACATAGTTAAATTCTAATTTAAAAAAACTTCTCTCACCATCACAATCAAGTTTTACTGTCTCCAAATTTCACGAATCACAAATAGAGATTTTTTTATAAACATATAAACTTTTTTCTCGCCAAAATTACAATTTTAACGCAGAAAAATGTCGGTTCAAAAAAATTCGTATCACAATTATGTACTTACAAACTCCGGCTATACCGCAGTTTGTGTTCCAACAATTACTGTGCGTCATAAACAAAAAGCATACGTCTTATTTATATTATTAAATAACAACCGTTACACAAGTGATTTCATCACATTTTCTCATCAAGTTTAACAACCAATTTTCACGCCAATTCCACCCATATCCACTGTGATACATTTACTGGCTGGGGGTATGATGACTGAGGAGAAAGTGAGTGGATGAGTGAGTGAGTGAGTGAGTGAGTGAGTGAGTGAGTGAGTGAGTGAGTGAGTGAGTGAGTGAGTGAGTGAGTGAGTGAGTGAGTGAGTGAGTGAGTGAGTGAGTGAGTGAGTGAGTGAGTGAGTGAGTGAGTGAGTGAGTGAGTGAGTGAGTGAGTGAGTGAGTGAGTGAGTGAGTGAGTGAGTGAGTGAGTGAGTGAGTGAGTGAGTGAGTGAGTGAGTGAGTGAGTGAGTGAGTGAGTGAGTTAGTGAGTTAGTGAACCTTCTTCTTCAGCCACGCAACTGTTCATGGCAAACAGCGCAACCAGGACCAGGACGAACTTCAGCTGGGCACTCATGGTGATTGAAGACTTGTTTGAGAACGCTGAAACAGTTGAGGTTGAAGCAAACAACAACAACAGTTGCACAGTTGAATATGTTGTAGCATAAATCGACAACAATAGCACAGTTGAATATGTTGTAGCACAAATCGACAACAATAGCACAGTTGAATATGTTGTAGCACAAATCGACAACAATAGCACAGTTGAATATGTTGTAGCACAAATCGACAACAATAGCACAGTTGAGATCACACCTGCTTCAGCTGTGCGTGAACAGGGGGGGTAGATTGTGCGCAAACGAGCTCAAATCGGACTCTCCGCAGACGAAGACCGGACTGTCCGTAAACGGACTCTCCGTAAACGGACTCTCCGCAGACGAAGACCGGACTGTCCGTAAACGGACTCTCCGTAAACGGACTCTCCGCGTACGAGGGTAGGACTGTCCGTAAACGGACTGTCCGCGTACGAAGGTATAATTTTACACATAAGAGACTCTCCGTAAACGGACTGTGCGTAAACGGACTGTGCGTAAACGGACTGTGCGTAAACGGACTGTGCGTAAACGGACTGTCCGTAAACGGACTGTGCGTAAACGGACTGTCCGTAAACGGACTGCGTAAACGGACTGTCCGTAAACGGACTGTGCGTAAAC
>CAXIWR010000532.1:2500-13623 GCA_964036265.1 Daptonema setosum | reverse complement strand
AGTACATAACTGCAGTAAGACAACTGCGTTGCATTCAGAAATCCAGTTTAAAAGAGCCCTATCACATGTTGGGGTAGAAATTTTGCAAATTCGTTAGGAAAAATCTTGAAAAAGGGCAGTTTTTGGCACTTTTAAGTGGATTTTCTCTTTCAAATGAGCTCGAATACGGTCGACATGTTCACCATTCGGTAGATAGGAACCAGCAGAGTCAAAATATACGCCATAGGTGCTGTTGCCACGTGTGCTGATACTATTTGGCGAGTGAAATTCGCCAATTTTTGCAATTTTTTCAAAAAAGCTCATGTATCTCGATTTTGAAGGGGGGGGTGTGTGGGGGGGGGGGGGGGGGTAAACATCGATTTTTTCAAAGTTGACTATCTGGGGCATCACGCTACAGGCACGGTTTGAGCTCGCTTTGAGGGCCAAATTTTTTATTTGGCCTCAAAGTTGACGACTCGACGATTTTTCACTTTTTTCATTAACATTCATTTTTTTCAGGCAACTGGTACATATTTGAAAAAACTTTCAAGACACAACTTTTAGTGCTCAAAAGACGCGCAAAATAGTCTAGTTTCAGAATATCATACTCCCATTAGCATAGGATAACGCTATCGTTTAGTACGGCCGTCTGAAGTGCGCGCGACGCGTGTCCATTTTCGATTTTTCACAAAAACTCACCTAAATGGTTCGATCTTCCATGTTTCATTGATGAAACACAGTTCTATCGTATCTGCAGTACATAACTGCAGTAAGACAACTGCGTTGCATTCAGAAATCCAGTTTAAAAGAGCCCTATCACATGTTGGGGTAGAAATTTAGCAAATTCGTTAGGAAAAATCTTGAAAAAGGGCAGTTTTTGGCACTTTTAAGTGGATTTTCTCTTTCATATGAGCTCGAATACGGTCGACATGTACACCATTCGGTAGATAGGAACCAGCAGCGTCAAAATATACGCCATAGGTGCTGTTGCCACGTGTGCTGATACTATTTGGCAAGTGAAAATCGCCAATTTTTGCACTTTTTTTCAAAAAAGCTCATGTATTTCGATTTTGAAGGGGGGTGTGGGGGGGTAAACATCGATTTTTTCAAAGTTGACTATCTGGGGCATCACGCTACAGGCACGGTTTGAGCTCGCTTTGAGGGCCAATTTTTTTATTTGGCCTCAAAGTTGACGACTCGACGATTTTTCACTTTTTTCATTAACATTCATTTTTTTCAGGCAACTGGTACATATTTGAAAAAACTTTCAAAACACAACTTTTAGTGCTCAAAAGACGCGCAAAATAGTCTAGTTTCAGAATATCATACTCCCATTAGCATAGGATAACGCTATCGTTTAGTACGGCCGTCTGAAGTGCGCGCGACGCGTGTCCATTTTCGATTTTTCACAAAAACTCACCTAAATGGTTCGATCTTTCCATGTTTCATTGATGAAACACAGTTCTATCGTATCTGCAGTACATAACTGCAGTAAGACAACTGCGTTGCATTCAGAAATCCAGTTTAAAAGAGCCCTATCACATGTTGGGGTAGAAATTTTGCAAATTCGTTAGGAAAAATCTTGAAAAAGGGCAGTTTTTGGCACTTTTAAGTGGATTTTCTCTTTCATATGAGCTCGAATACGGTCGACATGTACACCATTCGGTAGATAGGAACCAGCAGAGTCAAAATATACGCCATAGGTGCTGTTGCCACGTGTGCTGATACTATTTGGCAAGTGAAATTCGCCAATTTTTGCACTTTTTTTCAAAAAAGCTCATGTATTTCGATTTTGAAGGTGGGTGTGGGGGGGGGGGTAAACATCGATTTTTTCAAAGTTGACTATCTGGGGCATCACGCTACAGGCACGGTTTGAGCTCGCTTTGAGGGCCAATTTTTTTATTTGGCCTCAAAGTTGACGACTCGACGATTTTTCACTTTTTTCATTAACATTCATTTTTTTCAGGCAACTGGTACATATTTGAAAAAACTTTCAAAACACAACTTTTAGTGCTCAAAAGACGCGCAAAATAGTCTAATTTCAGAATATCATACTCCCATTAGCATAGGATAACGCTATCGTTTAGTACGGCCGTCTGAAGTGCGCGCGACGCGTGTCCATTTTCGATTTTTCACAAAAACTCACCTAAATGGTTCGATCTTTCCATGTTTCATTGATGTAACACAGTTCTATCGTATCTGCAGTACATAACTGCAGTAAGACAACTGCGTTGCATTCAGAAATCCAGTTTAAAAGAGCCCTATCACATGTTGGGGTAGAAATTTTGCAAATTCGTTAGGAAAAATCTTGAAAAAGGGCAGTTTTTGGCACTTTTAAGTGGATTTTCTCTTTCATATGAGCTCGAATACGGTCGACATGTACACCATTCGGTAGATAGGAACCAGCAGAGTCAAAATATACGCCATAGGTGCTGTTGCCACGTGTGCTGATACTATTTGGCAAGTGAAATTCGCCAATTTTTGCACTTTTTTTCAAAAAAGCTCATGTATTTCGATTTTGAAGGTGGGTGTGGGGGGGGTAAACATCGATTTTTTCAAAGTTGACTATCTGGGGCATCACGCTACAGGCACGGTTTGAGCTCGCTTTGAGGGCCAAATTTTTTATTTGGCCTCAAAGTTGACGACTCGACGATTTTTCACTTTTTTCATTAACATTCATTTTTTTCAGGCAACTGGTACATATTTGAAAAAACTTTCAAAACACAACTTTTAGTGCTCAAAAGACGCGCAAAATAGTCTAGTTTCAGAATATCATACTCCCATTAGCATAGGATAACGCTATCGTTTAGTACGGCCGTTTGAAGTGCGCGCGACGCGTGTCCATTTTCGATTTTTCACAAAAACTCACCTAAATGGTTCGATCTTTCCATGTTTCATTGATGAAACACAGTTCTATCGTATCTGCAGTACATAACTGCAGTAAGACAACTGCGTTGCATTCAGAAATCCAGTTTAAAAGAGCCCTATCACATGTTGGGGTAGAAATTTTGAAAATTCGTTAGGAAAAATCTTGAAAAAGGGCAGTTTTTGGCACTTTTAAGTGGATTTTCTCTTTCATATGAGCTCGAATACGGTCGACATGTACACCATTCGGTAGATAGGAACCAGCAGAGTCAAAATATACGCCATATGTGCTGTTGCCACGTGTGCTGATACTACTTGGCAAGTGAAATTCGCCAATTTTTGCACTTTTTTTCAAAAAAGCTCATGTATCTCGATTTTGAAGGGGGGTGTGGGGGGGTAAACGTCTATTTTTTCAAAGTTGACTATCTGGGGCATCGCGCTACAGGCACGGTTTGAGCTCGCTTTGAGGGCCAAATTTTTTATTTGGCCTCAAAGTTGACGACTCGACGATTTTTCACTTTTTTCATTAACATTCATTTTTTTCAGGCAACTGGTACATATTTGAAAAAACTTTCAAAACACAACTTTTAGTGCTCAAAAGACGCGCAAAATAGTCTAGTTTCAGAATATCATACTCCCATTAGCATAGGATAACGGTATCGTTTAGTACGGCCGTTTGAAGTGCGCGCGACGCGTGTCCATTTTCGATTTTTCACAAAAACTCACCTAAATGGTTCGATCTTTCCATGTTTCATTGATGAAACACAGTTCTATCGTATCTGCAGTACATAACTGCAGTAAGACAACTGCGTTGCATTCAGAAATCCAGTTTAAAAAAGCCCTATCACATGTTGGGGTAGAAATTTTGAAAATTCGTTAGGAAGAATCTTGAAAAAGGGCAGTTTTTGGCACTTTTAAGTGGATTTTCTCTTTCATATGAGCTCGAATACGGTCGACATGTACACCATTCGGTAGATAGGAACCAGCAGAGTCAAAATATACGCCATATGTGCTGTTGCCACTCGTGCTGATACTATTTGGCAAGTGAAATTCGCCAATTTTTGCATTTTTTTTTCAAAAAAGCTCATGTATCTCGATTTTGAAGGGGGGTGTGGGGGGGGGGGGGGGGTAAACATCGATTTTTTCAAAGTTGACTATCTGGGGCATCACGCTACAGGCACGGTTTGAGCTCGCTTTGAGGGCCAAATTTTTTATTTGGCCTCAAAGTTGACGACTCGACGATTTTTCACCTTTTTCATTAACATTCATTTTTTTCAGGCAACTGGTACATATTTGAAAAAACTTTCAAAACACAACTTTTAGGGCTCAAAAGACGCGCAAAAAAGTCTAGTTTCAGAATATTATACTCCCATTAGCATAGGCGTACTCTATCGTTCAGAACGGCCGTTTGAAGTGCGCGCGTCGCATGCTGACATAAACTTTTCGGCCAAAATCTTAAAATCCGGATTTTACCGGTTTTAAGCGAATTTGAACAAAACGGCTATAGGGTTTTGATACACTCCCATAGTAGATCCCAAAACACCATAAATCTCAATTTTTGTTATTTGGGCCACGACTTGTAGATTTTCTCAGGCAACGCGTTTTAATCCCTAAGGTGTAGGTGAAATGACCTGAAAACTGCCTTATTCCCTCTCTCTGACGAAGTTCCCCTCCCTTTGGAGGATTAGCTCGTCCGCTATTGCTACCGATACCATGACGCACTCGGAAGGGAAAATGGGAACGAAAAAGGAAATTGCCCGTTGTTTGGTATAATATAGTTATAAAATGTTAGTTATAGAATTTGTTCTATATGTGAGTAAAAAAATAAAATAAATGCAAAAATTGTCAGCCACCCAAAATTTTCAAAACCTTTTCGATTTTGACGATCCAGTCAGTCCGTGAAATATTTATCTCATAAATTTCTCTCCCACGACACCCAGTAGTGAAAGAAAATGAGAGGAAGAGTGGAATTCCCCTCTTTTCAGTGGGTTTTAATTGAATGTTTATCTTCCTCATGATCTAAGTAGAAAAGCATCTGAGTCACCTCTTTGTTGAAATCCCTTTCCCTTGGCGGATTGGCTCGTCCGCCGCTTGCTCAGGAGTCAATATAGCAAATGGAGTTCTTTGGGTTCGCTGATACGAACCCAGAACATGATCTTTTCATCGTTGTTTATTCTGCGCGCAACATTACCGTATAATGGCATTGGCTATTGACTAGCTGACTGAATTCGAAATTTTGCCATTTGTTCGGCGACTTTTTTGACAACCCAAACAAGGGGGTATGTCCTAATAAAATGTTAGAGAAGTTTGTCTTTCTAATAAGAAGCTATGTATGTATGTAAAAATAATGCTAAGCAAAAGAGTAATTGAAGAGAATTCAACGAAACTTGTTAGAATTTGTGTGTTTGTCAATAAATAAGGTATGTATGAAATCTGTATAAATCAAAATGAATTCTATAACCCACTGTTGTGGATTTGAATTGGGATGGGATGGTTGTTTTCTGAATGTGAATAACCCCGAATTTTCAGAGAATTTCTAAATAAATTTTTTTTATGAACAAGCTGTGAAACCTCAAATTTTAGATTTTTTCGTATTAATGCTATTTGCTCACATACTACAAAAATACAAATGATTTCTCTTAATAATAAATACGAAAATCTCTTAATAATCAGTTCGCATGCTGTAGATAACATTATAAAAAGCTATAAATATCTCGTGATGTGCACAGTCAAAAAGCAAATCTGCCTGCTATGCTCATAAATTTGGCTCGACCTGTAACCCCAAAATTCAATTCAATTTTAAAACAAATTCTAAATGATACCATTTCAAACTTTTCCTAGCATAAGTTGACTGAATGACTGAATGTTCGTCTGGAAACCAGAACTTTTGTGTAGATTTTCCTATTATTATACGAAAATATAAATAGCACGGTCAATAAAACAAAACTGCCTGCTATGCTCATAAGTTTGGCTCGTGTGCTCCCTTGAAACATTTACAACGAAATTTTATAACAAAAAAAATAAAAACTTCATAGCATTAGTTAACTGACTGAGTTAATGTACGGCTAAAAACGAAAAATTTTAGTGTCGATTTTCCTATCATTGTACGACAATATAAATATCTCATGATGAGCATAGTCGAAAAATAAATCTGCCTGCTATGCTCATAAAATGTTGCCTGTCCTCTACCTTAAAAAAATTCAATGCAATGAAAAAACAAGTAGAACTTATAACATTAGTTAACTGACTGAGTTGTCTGTAATGTCCGGCTAAAACTAAATTTTCAGTGATGATTGTACGAAAATATAAATATCTCATAATAAAAACTGACTCGAGCGGCCAATCTGTCTGGTTGGCTAATAAATTTCGTCCATCATATTTTGTACCAACATCGTAGCAAAAACTGGATGGTAATAATATTTCAGTACAGAACACACATATGTACATTCTGGTACGTTTTTTCTGATTGGATAGAAGTAGAATCTAATACGGTCGGTTGGTAATTCTGATACGGAGCGGATGGGTGATCATGCCATCAGCTTAATATGCTAACTTATGGACCACCTACATACAAGACTCATACGTACAAAAACTATGATAATACAGTCAAATCTAGGAACGTGTGTTGACTGATTTTGTTCACTCATTTATCACTCACTCATTTATCACTCACTCACTCACTCACTCACTCACTCACTCACTCACTCACTCACTCACTCACTCACTCACTCACTCACTCACTCACTCACTCACTCACTCACTCACTCACTCACTCACTCACTCACTCACTCACTCACTCACTCACTCACTCACTCACTCACTCACTCACTCACTCACTCACTCACTCACTCACTCACTCACTCACTCACTCACTCACTCACTCACTCACTCACTCACTCACTCACTCACTCACTCACTCACTCACTCACTCACTCACTCACTCACTCACTCACTCACTCACTCACTCACTCACTCACTCACTCACTCACTCACTCACTCACTTACTCACTCAGTACTTCTAAGATACATAGAAAGAACAAAAACTATAAGACGTACAAGTTCAAAGATATGCATCATGTAGCTTTTAAATTAAAATTAAAAATAGAACCCGGCTCTGAATTTTTGTCCAAAACATCTATTTTATCTAGCCGCTTTGAACACCCAACGGTCTTTGGTCTTGTTGGCATTTGTGAAAAATAAAGCTATATAAAAACCAAGTATGTATATAATTAAATAAAATATGAAATTATGAATAAATAATTTGAAAGAAAAATAAATATATACAACGGAACTTTGGCAAGTTACATTGCCCATAAATATAACATGAAACAAAATGCCAACCATGTTGTTTTGGGACTAACATGTAGTTGAAGAGCTGCCGATGATAAATATTTCAATGATGTCGGGGTAATCGATCTCTTGGTTTATGATGTGTTGTTGTATTTTTAGTTGCCATGCATGGCTCTCATATCCAGAATTTCAGAAATATGAAATATAAAAATATTTTAGCTGTAAATTCAAATTTTTTTCGACAGTTCTGTTGTAAACTAGAAGTTTGTAGGCCGAATGTTGTCTGTGGACAGAAAAAAAATTATTGGATTATTTTTCATGTGTTCCTTCGTTTATGATGTATTGTGGTATTTTTTATTGCCAGGATGCTGCTGCCGGGATCTCATTCAGGCTTTGAAAATATTCTATGTTGGCTAAAATTTCCACAAAATTTTCATGTTCATTCTCAATACTTGTGTGGTTGAATTCTTTTAATTTTCGTCTTTCTAAACCAGTACTGAATTTTGTTGCCAAGTTTAATCGGCTACTCGTTGACTGAGGTTACTGAAAAAGTTTGCGTTTCTTTGCCAAGCTGTTTTTTTTTGCGTAGAAATTACGAAGGGTTTTTCTAGTTGGTTCTTTTTGTATGAACACAAAGCACCTACATAATTATGTAAAAAGCAATCGAATTAAATTTGTAAAATGTATGATTTCTAGTATTATATTGAAGCCAGTAAAAACAACGTACTGGATTAGTTCCGGCTACACCTACAAGCACTGGCGGACGAGCCAAACCTTTAAAGGGAGGGGAATTTCGTCAAAGAGAGGGGAACTGGCAGTTTTCAGGTCATTTTACCAAAAACTACGGAACAAATTCCGCTTTTGAAAACGCCAAAGAAGGGGGATTCCCCTTTTCCTACCCCTTCCCGTCCGCTAGTGCTACATACAAGCGATACGTTTTATCTACATTACAGACTACAGAGTGTCAAGATAATACGACGTAAAATACAAAAATATTCACTCTTAGTATTAACTTTTGCTCTCAACGCCATGACGAAAATAAAGTTAATGTAAATTGAAAGTCCCTTTGACTTTGGCTATACATGAATCAAAACTTTTTGTACAATATGGAAGCAATACTAACACAAGCATACTAGCGGAAGAGAAAAGGGGAAGAGAAAGTCTCCCCTCTTTGGCGTTTACAAAAAAATAATTTGTTCCCTAAGGTGTAGGTAAAATGACCTCAAAACTGTCGATTACCCTCTTTGAGGAAATTCCCCTCCCTTTGGATGATTAGCTCGTCCGCCAGTGACCACAAGGGTTTTATTTTCCCCACTTTACGACATTTTACGCCTTTTTTCACTTGAAAAGCAGTTAATATTCATTTCTGTGAAAAGTTGTAGTTAAATGTGTAAAAATGTTTGTATAAACAGGGTGGCTCAAAAAAACCGTGGCACTTTTGAACAGGTATTGCAAATGTTGTAGAGAAGCTATGACACTGCGGTAGAGCGCATTCGGTAGAGGATACTTTAACTTAGAAAATGGTATGTGACTGAAGTTTAGTTCTGCTATTATTTGCTGTTACAAGGCGAATTTCAGAAAATACGCGGAATTCGGCAATAAATAGTGCTTTTTGTGTTTCAAAACATGATAGATTGTATAAACAGTAGAAAAAATTACTATAGACACCAAACAGTGAAATTGAAACATCTTTTTATAATTTTTGTTAATCACGCGAAAAAAGTAAGTTAAAATAGACGGTCGTTGATGACGGTGACAACACCAAGCGGGTGCCGCGGCATGAGCTCGTTAAAAATCCTTCGGTTACCAAATATTTCATGAAATGAAGCCGTTTGACTGTTTAAATGAACAATTCTACATGGTTTTAACAACAAATCAACGTTTTCAAACTAAAAAAGCAAAGCAAGTAGTAAACGAAACAGAGCACACACGCGCGCGCACACACTCGGTTAAGTTTTGTGTGATTAGGCGCGCATTTACAAATTTTCATGCCGCTACCGCTGTAAGCTTCTAAACTTAGTAGTATGACATCATTTTTTAAGTCAAAATGTCCTCTATCGAATGTGTTATACCGCATTGTCACAGCTTCTCTATAACTTTCACAATATCGGTTCAAAAGTGCCATGGTTTTTTTAGCCACCCTGTATATACATACATTTGAAAAAAAACGTTTTGAGACAAACGCGGTCACCCTGTACTATTCATGCTGTAACATCAGGCACACATACATAATCGCATACAGTAGTATAAACTGTTTGCATTTCTGGGTGCTGAAACCAATTTATGATGTGACAAACACATCGTAATATTATATTATATTACAACAATATATTCACTACAGCATTCACAATTTATTAACGGATAGAATTTGAATGTGCGCCCTGTTTTGTCTCTCTAAAACTGACCACCAAAACCGAAAAAAATAAATGAACTTTATAGAAGTAGGGTTGAGAAAAAACTTCATTGTCTGCACTAGCCGACAAGAAGAAGAGGGAGAAGTCTGTCAATTCCCCCTTCTTTGCAGAATTTCTTCTCCCTTCGGAGGATTCGCTCGTCTGTATCACTGACCACTGTATATTCTGCGGAAAAGCATGTGTTTCAATGGGCATAGAAAAGTACAAAAAACAAGTTAGAAAAGCACTCCTTCTTGACGAATAGGCTACATTTACTGTAAATACCCTGTTCACGTACTCCATGAAACATCATCACCGTCCGGCTATCCTGTATGTTGTCCTATATTGTATGATGTAGGATTGCGCGCAGAACGGTATGTATGTTATGTATGCACTAGCGGATGAGAAGGGGTGGGAAAAGTGGAATTCCCCCCTCTTTGGCATTTTCAAAAAGTATAATTTGTTCCCAAAGGTGTAGGTAAAATAACCTGAAAACTTCCAATTCCTCCTCTTTGAGGAAATTCCCCTCCCTTTGGAGGATTAGTTCGTCCGCCAGTGTATGTATGTATGAGTAAAGCTTTGCGTGCGTGCATGTCTAGAAAGTATGTGGCCTAAGAGTTCATAGCAGGTTTTATTTTAATTAATTTAAGTATAATAATTTCTGATTATTCATTTGTTGTTTTTCGAAAAGGGATTAAGACAGTTTTTCTGGTTCAACAAAAGCTCGAAATGTGAGTTTACCGAACCAAAAAATTGTCATCATCAAGATTACAGTCCAAATACGATTTTTCTCCGTTGGTTTTGTGTGTGGAGTTATTTTTATTTATCCTAAAGTACTGTAAATTTCGTTGTTTTATCATTCAACAAAACCATTCTGAAAGTGACTAATAATGAAACATCAGACAGCATGTTGTGTTGGTAGAGACGTGCGTCAATCATCGATACCCCATACTTCACTGTGTTAATTACAGCTAAATTGAATTGAGGTGATGTTTCATTATCAGTCATTGGAAAAGATTATCGTTTGAAGAAACAAATAAAAAGTTTTACATGCTTCAAGATGTTTCTATGACACAAATTCTAGCAGTACAATCGGTGGCCGATGAATTGTAAAGCCCGTATGTTGTTTCTGCAAGCAAAAACATGGCCCAAAATTCTGATAATGAAACATTACTAGCCTCAACTCAAATCGGTTGACACCATAGTTTAACACAGTGTAGCATGGGGTGATGAGGATTGACTTGCGTGTTAAAACTGATTGTCTGATGTTTCATTATCAGAAGTTTTGGTCAATGATTATGTTTGCAGAAACAACATACGGGCTTTACTGATAACGCAAGTACATATATGTACGTATGCTCGTTATATTGATTTATAATAAAAGTCTGTATAATATAAAATGATTTCACCAATGTTTCGGTGACTTCTCAAAAAATTTACAAAATATTTTTAATGTAGTTTAAAGTATATCATTCATATGTACTTTTGAAATTAAATCTTTTTCAGAATGTCGTTAATCTTGGGTCTCGATGTTGGAACAACGGCAGTCAAAGTCTGCCTGTACGACTCCGATGCCGGGTCAGTCACTCTTTCGCG
>CAXIWR010000531.1:32729-48615 GCA_964036265.1 Daptonema setosum | reverse complement strand
CACTCACTCACTCACAGATACACTCACAGATACACTTACTCACTCCATCATGCACTCACTCACTCACTCACTTACAAATTTTAGAGTCATAAATTGATCACCGAGGCACTATTCTTTTCACATGGCCGTTTATATGATTCGCACACCCCTTCACTGTTCTCCAATTTACTCAGTCATTGGCCCCGTGCACGCCTATACTTTAAATGTGCAGCTGGGCTCTCGAGGAGAGCCTCGTGGGCTCTCGAGCTGAGCCCCGAGGGCTCTACTCGAGAGACCAGTCTATACTTCTTGCACGAGGCTCTTGTCGAGAGCCCAGCTGCAGTGTTAAAGTATAGGCAGGGCTCTTCTCGAGAGACCAGTCTCAGCTGCTGAGCCAGAAGACAAGGCTCTCGAGGAGGCATGATTACAAACCCCACAGATTTTTCGAATTTGGTTTTTTCTCGAGCAACATCACTATTCCATGTAAAGTTTTACTGTCTGCGAGCCCCCGATAACCTAACGTAAATTGTCTGAATTTGTTGGAAAATAATCGCACTCATGCCAAAGTTCACGAAAGAAAAAGTTTTAGCAAAAAGTTCACGCACTCAACTAATCACTCACTCATTTCATCATTTAATCACTTAATTGCTCACTAACTCAATCAATCAATCAATCAATCAATCAATCACTCAATCACTCAACCAATAACTCACTCACTCACTCACTCAATCTCTTTCATTCACTCACTCACTCACTCACTCACTCACTCACTCACTCACTAACTCACTGACTCACTCACTCACTCTTTCACTCATTCACTCTATCACTCACTCACTCATTCACTCACTCACTCACTCACTCACTCACTCACTCACTCACTCACTCACTCACTCACTCACTCACTCACTCACTCACTCACTCACTCACTCACTCACTCACTCACTCACTCACTCACTCACTCACTCACGCAGAATTACAAAAGCTACCCCTTTTCTCTTTTGTATATTTTTTCTTCTCTAAGTCAATTCAGACTTAGGATTTGGCTTTTTTGCATGCCTATGTATCAGGCTTAGGCTTAGAAATAACTTTCTGCTATGTATTTGTTTTCGGCCAAAAAGACGAGTCGAAATACTTCTAAATCTCGATGAAAAAAGGGTAGGGTTGGGAAATTACCTAGCAGAATCTCCATACCTTACCCTTTTTCTTATTTTTCTGTTCAACGTCAATCCATTCGATTAAGGCTCCGGCTTAGGCTTAGTTCCGAGCTTGTAACTTAGGCTTAGGCTTAGGAATGAACTTTGGCTCCGTATTTGGCTTAGAGTAGAAGATAGACATCTTCTGGTTGTCGGTTGTCGGTTGTTAACCGCATTCTGAAAATGATTACTGTAAATCATTCCAAATGTGTGTTCTCCCTAATGTTTCAAATTTCTGAGATTTCGTGTTTTTCCCATTTTTAAAATCAGAGTTGTTGTTGGTGAAGAATTCGGAAGAAAAGAATTCGGAAGTATTTTGGCTCGGCACCCGAGTGTGCAACCAAAAGTGGTTTTTTGGATAGACGTTTGGCTGGCTCGTCTGGATATCCGGTTCAGTTTGAAGGTGTCGATAGCTACGACACCTGATCATATTGTTGGTTGATTTTGGAGAGTGTTTTGAGAATGGAAGTTTGAGATTATTGGTTGAGTTTTTAGTGTGTTTAGAAGGTTTGAGATTGGGTTTATCGAGAAGAATATAAACCCACGTTATTGTGTCAGTTATTGAGATCACTTACTGTTTTCCGTGTTCATTCCAACTATTGATAGTATGTTGAATCATTTCAAATAAACATTTAGACAATAAAAGGTTTATAGTTAATTCGGTTATCTTGGTAGTTTGTATTCGGTATCTACATTAGCCATCTGTGTCACAGGCTTCCTTGATAAATCGCAAGGAAATCTATTGGCGCTCCTTTGGAAAATTAGTAACCACTGCTTAGTAGAAATAATTTAGTTTGTAGAATTTTAATTTTTTTTTCAGCGTTCTAATTTACATGCCTAGTTGTTGTTTATAATTTAGTAATTTAATCAGTTTGCTTGATAGTTTTTAGTTTGCTTGCTTATTATAAGTTGGACGTTTATTGTTGCCTGAAATAGTTTGTTTCTCGTTTACTGTGTCTGTGTGTATTCAAGATGGTGAAGACGAGAAAAGGTAGATCGGGCACGGATGGGAATGTGGATAAGGCATTCATGGAAAGACATCTGAATACTCTCGTTAAAAATTCAAACCATAGTGGTATCTTCGCAATGGCAGGTGCGATTAAGATTCTCAAACAGTGTCATGCACCATTGTCATATATTGCCTTTCCACGAATGCCGAAGAGTCAATCGGTCAATGAGACAGTCGATTGGCTCAAGTCGGCTATCGAATTAATCTTTAAAAATGTTACAGTTTTGCCATGGTCGCTCGAAGAAGACACGCAGGAGGTGGAACAAGCGGCGGCGGGCAGAGATGTACGAACAACCGAGCAGTCAACCAGTCGATCATCACCGCAGTCAAGCAGCGCAGCAGTTCCGCAGTCTCAAAAGAAGAAACACAGCTCTAGTGATAGCGTACCTGTTAGCCAGAATAATTTAGTGAGTGATGTGCCGTGTTTGGCTCGACCCGAGCGTGTTGTTGCGAGCCCATTGCTCAATTCACATGCGGATGGAGGTCAATTGCGACAGAAGGGACTTCATTCCCCTTCGGGTAGGTCGCCGATTTCTGTACGTCAGGGGGAGGCTTGGTTAGCTGACTCCGGAGTTACGTACGGCCAGAGGCGTTCGGATGGCCCATTGCCTGAAGAAAGTGCCGGTATTCTGGAGACACCGTATTTTGTTAATAATCAGACAGATTTAGTGAGTGTGTGTGTGACTGCAGGTGCGCCTACGCGTACGGTCCAGTCCGGATTCGATGCAGACATGCAACCGCATGTGGTCCATCGTGTTTTTAATGAAGGCACTAACCGTGCGGTCCATTCCGAAATCGATGCAGACATGCAGCCGCATGTGGGCCATCGTGTTTTTTATAATGCAGGCACTCAACGTGCGGTCCATTATGTAAATGGTGGTGATAACGCACAGTCACGCGTTAATCACCGTGTTGTCACGCATAATTCACAGAACATTGAACGCGTGCATTTTATGAACGGTGGCACTTTCTCTCAACCTCAAATGATTGAAGGTGGTGCACAAACACAACCTCGTGTAGAAATGGCGGGTACAGAATCTAATAATTTGTTGAATAATGCCAGTACTCCAGTAGACCCGAATGACTCTACTACGAGTACGGAGGTGATTAACGCTGTAGGTGGTCTGTGGTCCAAGCTGATAGCTAGGAATGAGAGTTCTGATCGTCGTGCTATGGAACAAATTTTGAGATCTGGCACATTTGAGACTTTTGATGGAACCAACGATCAGGAATTCGGACGTTGGCTTCGGGGAGTCAGGAATCGGTTGTCATCCGCTGACGTTCCGGATTATGTGAAAGTGGATCATGTAGTACAGTGTCTATCTGGTTCAGCTAGACGTGAGTTTCTCGAGCAGATGCCTGATCCGTCGTATGATCAGTCGGTCAGTTACTTGTCTGAAAAGTACACGAGTTCGTTTCGTCGTAGTAAACGAATGTCGGATTTTCAATCGTGTAGACAGCGATCAAATGAGTCCGCTAAGGACTTTGCTAGGCGTCTGAAGGCACTCTGTCCGATGGATTCGACAGATTGTGCTGATTATCTGCGTGAGGGCGCTTTGATTGGTAGATTGAAGGAGGGTCTGAGATCGGTTGAGTATCGTAGGATAGCCGCACGCGCGGATCAAGACCCATCTGTCACTTTTGATGATGTGGTTTCGAAAATCGGTCTGGAAGAAGATTTGGATCGGGAATTTTCGGTGAATAAGAATCAGGGCCGATTTGATAGAGGAGGCTATGGTCGACAGGATAATTTTGCGATGTCGCAGTTCTGTACTCTGTGTCGTCGTAAAACTGATCATGTGGCTTCATCATGCCCACAAGCTCGTGGTGGAGGTAATCAAGCGGCGTCTGGTAGTTTTCAATCGAATAAAGCGGCTCAGGGATTTCATTCTGGCGCGGGTTACTCGCGACCAGTTAACAACTCCAATAATCCTAATTACGCTCGAGCCAGTAACGGTTATGGTAACTCTTCTCGTGGTTACGGTAACAATTACAATAATAACAACAGTAACGGTAATGTCAATTTCGGTAGTAGGAAGAGTAATGGTAACGGTGGTGGTCATGGAAATGCTTTGCGTTGTTTCAAATGCCAAGCATTTGGTCATGTTGCTCGCTTCTGTAATGACGGTTCGTCGAATAATAATGTTTCAAATCAAGCCAAACATCAGGAATCGTTTCGTGTGAATCAGTTGTCTTCAAGTAAAACTAGTTCACAGTCCGGCACATGTGCCAAGAATCAATCGGTCAAATCAGATACCATTGATCCGAAGGCATTTGCCGAAATGCAAACTAGCATGCAAGGTCTCATGAATAAAATGGAACATCTAGTTCAGGTGGTTCATAGCAAGTCCGAGGCACCCAAATCTGAGTCAGAAAGTTTTTCAGTTGGAGTGGTACGTGTACCTTTGAAAGCGGTCACGGATCAATTGAAAACTCGTTCTGATTTGTATATCAACGGAGTCCGTTTGAACCCGAAAGATTATTGCCCAGATACCGGAGCGGCAACAAATCTGATTGACAGTCTGTTTCTCAATTCATTGAATCCGGCACCTAAACTGCTGCCGTATACAAGTCAGGTGTTGAACGTTGATCATGCCGAGATCAAATGTATTGGTTCAGTAGATTTGTATGTGACTTTGGGAGAGATCACAAAGAAACAGCGATTCCATGTCAAGACTGATCTGGGCTATAAAGTCCTTCTCGGTATGCCTGCCATGGCACTATGGGAAGTGAAGTTGATCGGTCCAAACGGCATTAACCTCACACCAACGTCCTCTGAAAACGATAAGGCGGTGAGATTAATTAGGAAGAAATTGCCGATCAAGGAGGGTGATAAGGAAGCACTCTTTGTGTTTGGGGATGGCACGGGCACCCCAACTATGGGCGCTTTGTTGCCATTGGACACCGCTGACGTCAATGATGAGGTTAAGTTGGATTTCGATCCACGTTGTGTTTCGGTGGATGATAAGTCAAAGCCAGACACTCCTCATAAACTGTCAGATATGATTGGAGACGATTTTGGGGAGCATTCGAAACAGAGCTTGTCCTCCATTCTGATGTTTCATGCTGAAGTCTTCAGTGCGTATAAACCGCCTGGTGAAGTGCAGAACATCGATGACATTGGAAAACTGGAGGTGCAGCATCGGATAAATACTGGTTCGGCACTGCCGTTCCGTATGAATGAACGTAGACTTCCGATTGCTCAAAAGGAAGCTGTCCAACAGATGATTGGTGACTTGCTTAAGCAGAAAGTCATTACACCTTCGTGTAGTCCGTACTCATCGTGCATCGTGTTGGTCAAGAAAGCGAATGGTGAATGGCGTTTTTGTATAGATTTTCGTAGATTGAATGCTGACACTATTAAAGATCGATTTCCACTACCGAGAATCGATGATTTGATTGATTCTTTGAGCGGGTCCAAGGTATTTTCGTCACTCGATCTAACCAGTGGGTACTATCAGATAACGGTTCATCCCGATGACCGTGCCAAGACTGCTTTCTCGGCAGGTGGACGGCTCTATGAGTTCTTGAGGATGCCGTTTGGTTTAGTGAATGCACCGGCGTCGTTTTCTCGTGCTATGATGACGATCCTTGCCGATTTTGTGGGTCAAATTTGTCAAGTTTACCTTGACGATATCATCATTTATTCGCAGTCTGTTGAGGAACATGTGCATCATGTCGATCTGATTCTCGATACTTTGAAAAGGCATGGGGTTAAGCTGAATCCACGAAAGTGTGTGTTCCTCAAATCCGAGATTAAGTATCTGGGTTTCTGGATCTCAGCAGCAGGTTTGAAGGCAGACCCAAGTAAAGTAAAAGCTATCGTGGAGTTCCCGAAACCGACTTGTCGTCGTGAAATGAGTCGTTTCTTGGGAATGGTGGCGTTCATTCGTCGTTTCTATCAGAACGTTGCGATCAAATTGAGCCCGATGTATAAGTTGCTGACGGGTTTGAAACGCCCGTCCGATACGATCCCGTGGTCAGATGAGTTGGAAGAATTGTTCCAGGAACTGAAAAGTTACCTCAGTAATCCACCAGTGTTGGCTCTGCCAGTGTCAGGTAGACCATATAGGCTAACTACAGATGCGTGTTCGGAAGGGTTCGGTGCTGTACTGCAGCAAGAACTAATCACAGGCTTAGCCATCATTGCCTACGCATCTCGTAAGACTAATGGTCCAGAGAGCCGATATTGTGCGTCGGAGTTGGAGTTGAGAGCGTTGGTTTACGCGGTGCAGATTTTCCGTCCGTACATTCTCGGCGAAAAAGTGACATGTGTGACGGATCATCGTCCGATCGTGTCTCTGTTGAAGAATAAGGAGCCTAGTTCGCGGCTATTCCGTTGGATATTACTGTTGCAGGAGTACAACTTGCAACTGGTGTATGAGCCAGGGAAGACAAACTACATGGCGGACTGTTTGAGTCGGGCACCTGTTGTACGTGTACTCAGTATTGCGAAAGCTGATAAGGAGTGCATCTTACAGTTTCATCACGCTACTGCGTTGTCGGCGGCTCACTCAGGGGTCGTGGCCATGTACCACAGAATGAGACCGTTCTATCTGGCTCGTTGGCCGAGACTGATGGAGGATATTCGGGCGTATGTCTCAGAGTGCAATGTGTGTGCACAACGTAACACTAGGTACGAGAGACTTCCATTTGTCTCACGCGCTCCGCCCGATCAACCACGAAAGGTGTGGTCTGCCGATTTCACGGAAATGCGCAGTTCAGCAAGAGTCAGATATTGTCTGGTATTTATTGACAACTTTTCTCGATGGGCGTTCGCCATCCCGGCAACGAAACAAGATGGGGAGACCGTCATTAAAGGACTGAACCTGCTGATTAGTCGTTTTGGTTGTCCACAAGAGTTGAACACCGATTGTGGGCGTCATTTTGTGTGCAAGCTGGTGCAAGAGTATCTCACTAATCTGGGTGTGACTCACTCGACAACGACTCCGTACCTTAAGACCAGTGCAGGAATGGTTGAAAGAGTCAATCGTACGATCCAAACGATACTGGCCAAGAAAATGACGGAATCAGGTATGAATAAAGACAGATGGCCAGCGATGTTAGAAGCTGCTCTGTCAGCGTATAACGCATCTCCGCATCGATCGTTGGGTAATCGTTCTCCATTTGAGGTGATGTTCGCGGTTAAGTTCTCGACTCTCAGTACAGAGTTTGAGGCTGAACCGGTGTTGTCGGAGTTCTGGAAGGAGATTAGGAGTGAAATTCTACAGTCTCAGCAAGTGTATGCCAAGAATCATCACACTGATAGACTGGTAACGAAGTTTCAAGTCGGAGACCTGGTTTGGGTTCGAGATACAGCTAGTATGAATCAGAGAGCTGCCAAAGTCGATAACCCGAACTCGAAGGCGGGAGAAATCATTGAACTGTATAGACGGTCAGCTTTGATTCGGTTGGAAGAGGGAGGTAGGTGGCGTAGACCACTGAATTACTTGCAGAAACGATTTTAGTCGTCACAATTATGTGTTTACACCTATATATCGTTCCTATTAGTGCTTTGTTTTTTTTTTATTGGTGTCTTGTGTATTCCTTTTCCGTTTACTTTGCTTGCTTATAGTGCTTATGGTGAAAGTTATGTTGTTGGTAGTCTGTGTTTCGTTTTTTTTAAACGTGGAAATTCTACAGTAGTTTGTTTGATACGATATTTAAAACTGTGTCGTTTGTCCCTTTGAACTCGATAGAAGTGATGTTTATACTGTTATATTTTACAGTTAACTGGATTATATTACATTGCATGTTATTGGTAGTGTGCGTTACTTATTAGCCCGCTTATTTTCAATTTTGAGTTTGCATTTTTTTTTGGGAGCTTAATAAAACATTGATGTTTGCTGTGTCAGTATAATGTGTGTCTTGTCTGCATTGGTGGTTGCGTTTATGCACCTCGCTTTAAGCGAATACTGTCCTACCCTATTTTGAGTTACGTATCCGATGTTTTATACATGTATCAGTGTCCATTATTTACTGTCTGCTAGTTGCAGGTGCAGGTCCAGTACAATGTATCGTATGTCTCACAATAACGGTCGCTGGGGCGCGCGAGGTGGCTACAATCGGACTCCTCAGCCGCGTGCACCGTTCGGTCCACCACGCCAGGCGCAACCGTATGTATCCCAGTCGGCACCCTCAAACAGTAACCCGGTGAGTTAGACAACACCATTTCGGGTACTCAGAGTTTATTATAGTATGTAACGATACGGCTTAACTAACTGATATATATTGCAGTTGACCGCAAGCAGCCCGGTTATACCCACGAACGCATACTATGACTTGTTGGCCGCCAGTGGACAGAACCTGATTGGCGTAGCTCAGGCGCTGCAATCGCAATCTTACGGTTCGTTAATTAGGTATGCTGCTATTGTTTCATATGTTTGAAACCGCAGGGTGATTTGCGACTGTCTAATGTGATTTATTTTTTTTTGCAGCGCCAACCTGTGCGTGGCCGTATGCTGAAACGCAGACGCCGTACGTGTCGCAATCACATATCCCAGGTCCTGGTCCTTCATTCTCGCGGCAGTCGTCGACCGTTACTCACGGCTCAGCTGGGTTTTCTCAGTACCCGACGAATGATCGAGGACCAGTGCATTCACGGATTGGGCCGGTCCACACCAAAATCAAGTCGTGCAGTTACTGTAGAGGTCAGGGACATATCCGACGGTTTTGCCCGAAACTCTGCAAAAAGAACCTGGATAAGAAACAAGCCAACATCATATGCCGAAAATGTCTGCGTCCCGGTCACATCGCTCGATCCTGTCCGAATCCAACGGCACAGAGTCAAGAGGCCACAGCAAAACCACCTGTTAAGCCTGTCGGTCCTATCCCGAAGAAGAATCGTAGTGCAGGCATCCTGAAGAAGAATTCCAGTCGAAAAGGTTCCGGTCTGTCGAAGGATCTGCAAGATCTCGACGACGCGGTTCTGGGTGATCCACGGGTTCAGGTGGATGGGTCCCCACCCACGTCGGAGAATGATAAATCGTCGTGAAACATATGATTGCTCATTATTGCCACTCTTTTTTTTTTTTATCATGTTGTGTGTTATTCTGTTTGTTATTTTTGTGTATTTTTTTGTTGTGAATATTGGTGTTGTGGGTAATGAGCTGAGCCAGGCCAAGAGGGGAGGAGAAGTAGAAGATAGACATCTTCTGGTTGTCGGTTGTCGGTTGTTAACCGCATTCTGAAAATGATTACTGTAAATCATTCCAAATGTGTGTTCTCCCTAATGTTTCAAATTTCTGAGATTTCGTGTTTTTCCCATTTTTAAAATCAGAGTTGTTGTTGGTGAAGAATTCGGAAGAAAAGAATTCGGAAGTATTTTGGCTCGGCACCCGAGTGTGCAACCAAAAGTGGTTTTTTGGATAGACGTTTGGCTGGCTCGTCTGGATATCCGGTTCAGTTTGAAGGTGTCGATAGCTACGACACCTGATCATATTGTTGGTTGATTTTGGAGAGTGTTTTGAGAATGGAAGTTTGAGATTATTGGTTGAGTTTTTAGTGTGTTTAGAAGGTTTGAGATTGGGTTTATCGAGAAGAATATAAACCCACGTTATTGTGTCAGTTATTGAGATCACTTACTGTTTTCCGTGTTCATTCCAACTATTGATAGTATGTTGAATCATTTCAAATAAACATTTAGACAATAAAAGGTTTATAGTTAATTCGGTTATCTTGGTAGTTTGTATTCGGTATCTACATTAGCCATCTGTGTCACAGGCTTCCTTGATAAATCGCAAGGAAATCTATTTTAGGCTTAGGCATATGAGCGATTTGAGAAACTTGAAGATGAAAAAAGGGTAGCTTATGGAAAACTGCCTCACTCACTCACTCACACACTCACTAACTCACTCACTCACTCACTCACTCACTCACTCACTCACTCACTCACTCACTCACTCACTCACTCACTCACTCACTCACTCACTCACTCACTCATTCACTCACTCACTCACTCACTCACTCACCCACTCACATACTCACAAACTCACTCACTCACTCACTCTTTCACTCACTAACTCACTCACTCACTCACTCTTTCACTCATTAACTCACTCACACTTTCACTCACTAACTCACTCAATCATTCACTTACTCACTCACTCATTCACTCTTTCCCTCACAAACTCGCCCACTCACCCACTCACTACCTCACTCCCTCACTGACTCCCTCACTAACTCACTCACTAACTCACTCACTCATTACCTCACTGACATGACTCAATCACTCACTGTTTACTTACTCACTCACTCACGCACTCTTAAACTCACTAAAATACTCATTCACTCACCCACTGACTCAGTAACTGACTCAATCACTCATTCATTCATTACTAACTCACTCACTCACTCACTCACTCACTCAATCACTCACTCACTCAGTCACTCGCTCACTGAAAAATTTTCGACTCATTTTAAGTTTTTGAATCCAAAATACAATTTATTGTTTTTTTCAAATTTTGTATAGTGGTTTTCCTGTTAGCTGTTGGAATAGTCAATATATATCGAACCCGTTCGACCAGCTCGACGCCATTGAGACAGAATTATTTGATTTCAAACTGTAATTAAAACTAGGTTGAGAAAAAGTATCATCATTGATTAATTCTTTTAGTCATTCTTAAATATGTCAGCTGACGGTCTGATCAAGCGTTTCAACACAGAGGTCAGCAAGATCAAAGAAGCCGAAAAGGGTATGTTGGTTCGGTAATCGCGACCCGTCGACCGGTCGACCCGTCGACCGAGATCGGTCGACCGGCCATTTGGAGGTTTTTAGGCTGCCTACATAGCTGGATAGGTTTAGAAGGCTAGGCATGAGCATCAAAATTAGGTTTCTGTGTAGGCTTAGGCTTAAGCTTAGGTTTTTGCGATAGGCTCGAGCGCTACGCGCCCGAGCCCATACAAAAACCTAAGCCTAAGCCTAAGCCTACACAGAAACCTAATTTTGATGCTCACACCTGCCAAACTGTTAGTATAGTGCTCCAGAATAACTTTTGTAAACTTGAGTCGGTGCTAGGAACTAAGCCGAAGCCGTACAAACAATATCAAAATTCTGGGTCGACGGGTCGACGGGTCGCGATAGCCGTGTTGGTTCAAAGACATTCATTTCGAGTTATAGCTAGTGAGTGGCCCCACCCCGTGCACGTCTAACTGCCGGCTCTCGAGGAGAGAGCCAGTTGATAGTATTAAGTTATAGGCAGGACTCTCCTCGAAAGCCTTGTCTCGGGTTCAGCAGCTGAGACTTGTCTCTCGAGGAGAGCCCTCCCATACTATTAACACTTGGCTCTCGAGGAGAGAACTGTCTATACTTCTTGGGCTTAGCATCAGAGACTGGTCTCTCGTAGTGTTAAAAGTATAGGCAGGACACTCTTCGAGAAACTGGTCTCAGCTGCTGAGCCAGAAACAAGGTTCTCGAGGAGAGCCCTGTCTATACTTTAACACTGACCAACTGGGCTCTCAAGGAGAGACCCGAGGGCTCTCCTCGAGAGCCGGCAGTTGGACGCGCACGGGGCCAGTGATTGAGTTTATTCGGTGAGTAAATTAGTGAGTAAATATGTTTTAGTGAGTATGTAACTATCTGTCGTATAGAGTGATTGAGTCGGTGAGTACATGAGTGAGTATATATGTGAGTGCGTACGTAACAATATATCTTACTACACTAGTTATATTTTTTTACTCATATTTCAGACAGGGAGAAGGCGATATCTAGCCGACAACAGCTGGAGGCTCAGCTCACGGAAAATACCCTCGTTAAAGAGGTTACCATAAATATTGAAGTCTAACATATAAATGGTTGCTTTAACACAATTTTAGCTATTAATGTGTTGGAAAGATCTTACTTATAAAGCATAAAGAACGAAGTCGTATAAAATAAAGTCATTTCTGAGAAAGTCAGATTTTTTGTACGAAGAGTGAACCGTGTTATTGCAGGAACTCGATCTATTGGACAGCGAGTCTACAGTATATAAGCTGACCGGTCCCGTACTCGTCAAACAGGATCTGGCTGAGGCCCGTCAACATGTCGGCAAACGTATTGAGTTTATCAGTGGTGAAATGTTAGTGGAAAAGACTAAAGTTTATTTTACAGAAGGATATTTCTCTCCCTTACAATTGACGGACAGAAAGTTATTCATTTTTAGTATTAAGTCAGTCAGTCAGGCAGTCCGCCCGTCAATTAGTCATTCAGTCAATCAATTAGTCAGTCACTCACTCACTCAGTCATTCAGTCAGTTCATCAAATAACCCGAAATAAAAATTAGAAAACAATAGACCCGATTTGTTCTATTTGACATCCCTGACTGCAACTGGCTTTAATTTCAGTCGACGTGCCGAGGCGCACATGAAGGACATCGAGAAGAAAATGTCCGATGGTCAGGAGGCGGCCATCAAAATCCAGCAACAATTGCAGCAGGCCAAGGTGAAAATGGCCATGAAATCGTGACCGAATTAATGGAACCTTAGTTTTTTTACTTGCAGATGAAAACTGTTTCTCACTTTGTAGTTTATCTAACGATATATAATGATATAATATAGTTGTTCAAGTAAATGACTGAACGACTAAAGTCGGGAAATTTTTCTATCATTATAGAGTGTAACGAAACAGTTTTAATTTCTTGACTTATTTCGAATTTTATGGTTAAAAAGTTTATTTTAGTTAAGTACAAAACGTCACCGAAGTTATTTCGAGATTCCGTGGATTCTCCACTGAAATTTATAAAAACAGCAAATTTCGTCTGTAAACTTCGGCCATCGCATTGCGTAATTATAATATTTTGGTGTCTTGGTTGTGGTTTATTCTCCGTCGTTAACAGTCCATTGTTTCACCAAGAAGACCCTTTGGTCACAACCAAGACTGCTTTACGGTTTTAACAATAATCACTTTTTAAGCTTTGACTCATTGCAACAATCTTCCGTCAACTTAATTTATAATAAACAGTGTGATGAATTGTACGCTTGTTATTTCTTATGCTGTTACTTATGTTCTGTTACTTTATGATTGATTTTACGCGTGATAATCGCTAGTCCGCCTTTGCCATGATGTCGAATTTAACTTATTCTTATAATTTTTTTAACTAATTGAATAAAAGTAATTTCAGACAAAAGTGAGTACCCTAATAATTGATTAATAAATTCGACATCTCCCTACTGCTATGCAGTGAAACAATTTTCTGACTGAAGCGCTCATAAAGATTTATATCTTTGTAAACTTCAGACGTCAGTCATTGAAATGTGTCAAAATTCATTGTCAATACGTGAAAATTTTCTATTGCATTTTAATATTTTTGCAAAATATCGCACAAACAAATGAAAACGCTATTATCTCGTTGTTGTTTTTACTTTGAATAGCAGTATGAACAAAAGTAGAGTATATATATCGACAGTATCATGATTTATAAAGGTCAATCCATGGGATTCAATGGAAATGAACCCTGAATCTAAATTTGTGATCACACTGTTATCACGAGAAAAAAAATCTGAAAAAGTTCTTCATCGTGTATTACAGAACAGAAGTCTACATAAGTAATGATTATCTTTGACCAGAATATACAGTAAAACGAATATCATTTCTTTCCAAAACCGCCCCCGGTACAGAACCGACAGCTGAGGGCACACCATTCCCGGGTCCATTCAGGTGCTATACCACAGTACAGACTCCGTACCATCAGGTCACAGTCGGGTCTCTTGTCGACGCATGACTGAAATATGAAGTTGATTACTTAGGTTTATAAATGATACCACATTTTACTATAGACTGAATACGCTATTCACAATGATTATTTTATTGAACACGCACATACCGTACTGGCACTAGCGGACGAGAATGTGGAGAAAAGTGAAATTCCCCCCTCTTTGACGTTTTCTAAATGTCGAACTTTTTTTCTAAATTGTAGGTAAAATAGCCAAAAAAATACAAATGCTCCACCCTTTGGTGGATTGGCTCGTCCGACAGTGCGGTGAGTGGTGACTGGTGTCCCCGTTTTGACAGATTAGTTCGTAGAGCGGAAACGCTACAAACTTTTCTTGTGCGAAAATTCTGAGAAATGCCAGATTGATTTGGTGTTTTATCGCCTCTGCATACAACCAACATCCAACAGCGGTCCGCCTTGAATGGCCAGGCATTTATTGCAGGAAACGGGACAGTTGCGGGCCATGAAATCGGGCCACAGATTGCAGAGGCGTTGCTGAGCGAAGAGGGGACAGTCGGGACGGGCATCGGCGCAGACCAGGGACGACTGACGGGCCGTTTGTTCGGCTATTACCTATTTTAATGGGTTTATTTTTGGATAGAACACCATGCATATAATGTATTGGTTCATAAAAAGACTGTAAAGGCGTGTGTTTTTCCATAGTGAAGTGAGTCGGCGGTTGATGACTGATCACATATACATTAAAAAAGCTTTAAGATTGAAGTAGGTACTTGGCAACACAGAATGAAACGCCATACATAAATGATAGGTTAAGGGTTTTAGACTTACGTGCAATAATTGATATTGATTATATGATTTGTATGATATTTTATTAAAAAAAATTATAATTACCTCTTGTACGCTGACGGGCCGAACGGTAGCCAGTATCTGGACCACGGGATTCGGCGCTTCGGTGGTCGTCAGGGTTCTCAGTAGCGAGTTCAGTTGACCTGTTGGGTGCAGAAACTGGATTCCCTATCACTCCCTCACTCACTCACTCACTCACTGACTCACTCACTCACTCACTCACTCCACTCACTCCACTCACCCACTCTCTAGCTTGCTCACTCACTGTATCTCAACCTTAAAGCAGGCGGAATCCACATATTTTGCAACAATCGATCACAATATCTGCTGACGATCATCACGACGTTCACTCACTTACTTACCCACCCACTCACTCACTCGCTCACTCATTCACTCACTCACTCCCAACCTTGAACCAGACAGAATCCACATGTCTTGGCACAGTCGATCACCATCTGCTCACGATCATCCCGACATTCACTCACCCATTCGACCACTCATTTACGCACTCACTCACTTACTAACCCACTCACTCACTCACTCACTCACTCACTCACTCACTCACTCACTCATTCACTCACTCACTCACTCGCTCACACCCAACCTTGAAGCAGACAGAATCCACATGTCTTGGCACAGTCGATCACCATCTGCTCACGATCATCCCGACATTCGCCAGCCTGCAGTCGGTCACGGCAGTTGGTGGTTCGATCCTCGCAGATGGCCGTGTCCAGCAGTGGTCGTGTGGTAGTGAGTTGCTGCATAAGGGAGTGAGTGAGTGGGTGAGTGAGTGAGTGAGTGAGTGAGTGAGTGAGTGAGTGAGTGAGTGAGTGAGTGAGTGAGTGAGTGAGTGAGTGAGTGAGTGAGTGAGTGAGTGAGTGAGTGAGTGAGTGAGTGAGTGAGTGAGTGAGTGAGTGAATGAGTGAGTGAGCAAGTGAGTGAGTGAGTGAGTGAGTGAATGAGTGAGTTAGTGAGTGAGTGATATTAGGTCTATAAATTGGCTTCAGTCATTCAAAGCCGTTTTAACACAGTTAAATGTTGAGTCAGTCTATTCTTCAACCTTGTATCGGCCTCTGAGTTGTAGTCCGTCCAGTAGTTGGCGACTGTGTAGTAGTTTCCAAGCAGAGTTTGCATGTAACCGGGCAGTAAAGCGTCATGAACTGAATACATCATAAACAGTCACTCATTCACTCACTCACTCACTCACTCAT